>JAIKVD010000773.1:0-15119 GCA_024679075.1 Phytophthora uliginosa
GGGCTCGGACTACTTCGAGAACAGCCGCATCGACCCCGAGACGCCCGAGCAGAGCGTGCTGGGCAAGTCGCGGCCGCGCAACACGCCGATGGTGTTCGGCGGCGGCGTGATCCCAGGAACGGAGGACGACGCAGGACTCGGGTTTCTAGCAGACACGCTGGAGCGCAGCATCATGCGCGCGGCTACGAGCAAGGAGGTGAATGTCAAGGACCTGCGCATCTTGGCCCAGTTCCGGGCCCCCACCCAGCAAGACCCGTTCCGGTTCTTAGGTATCAAGTGGAGCTCCTACTCGTCGAGCAAAGCGGGAGGCTCGGTCGCCAAGCCCCGAGATACTGTGACGCTCGAGTCCACAGGCACAACGCTGGACTCGAACGGCGAACGGGTTTG
The DNA here is from genome assembly GCA_024679075.1 of Phytophthora uliginosa. Classification (NCBI taxonomy): domain Eukaryota; phylum Oomycota; class Peronosporomycetes; order Peronosporales; family Peronosporaceae; genus Phytophthora; species Phytophthora uliginosa. Next base: position 388 of record JAIKVD010000773.1, read on the forward strand.
CTACTTTTTGAACCACTCCGTCGAGATCGAGGAAGTCCCGGAGTTCCACAAGCACGGACTGGTGCGGCTGCGCACGTCAAGCTGCCGCATCGTGAGGCCGTACTACAGCCAGGGAGAGGTGGAGGTGTATTTCCGAGGCTACTGCAACGCCGGCGGCCACTTCAGCACGAGTGCGTCGACACGGCTATTCTGCGAGTCCATGCTGGACACGGCGCAGCTTGTGGAGGAGTCGTACATGAAGAAGCTGGCGTGGTTCGTCCACGCGCACGCGCGGCGTCAGAATCATCACGCGGAGGAGGACAAGCACGAGGGATGTGCGTGCTGCCACAAGCTCCCCACCAAGGGCTTCAAGAAGCTGCTTGAGAGCACCACAACCTGCTTTCTGTGCAGACGGAAGGTCTGCAAGAAGTGCACTGTCAAGAAGAACTTGTCCATGGACTCGTCGAGCAAGAAGAGTCTCGACTTCTGCTTGAACTGCTATCTCAAGGCCAAGCAGTTGTCGGCGTGGAGAGTGGCCTTGGCGACGCTGCCCAAGTAGTAAAGCGACCCAGCTTTCTACCAGTCCTACTAGTTCGATAATACCCCCCCCCCCCCCCCCCTAGTCTTAAGCTCACCGCAGCAAACATAAAGCACCATGTGACCTAAGTTCTGGCGTTGTTTTGACATGCTTGACGAGCTTAATCGTCATGATCTCTCAGCCGTCGTGACTGATCGGTTGGTGACGTCGACAGCTTGATACATCTCAATTGAGGACATCTTTGCACGACGACATGCCTTGAATTCAACGATTTTCAATGCAGCAAGATGTTCGAAGTTGTGGCATCGTACTCCTGCATGGGTTCCAAGTTGGAACCCATGCACGAACTTCCAGCTTCGTAGGTAGAAGTGCCGCAAGAAAATTAGTGACGATGATCATGAAAGTTTTCCGTTCTTCATACGTACAAAATCTATCCGATACTCTTTAGTTACATCCGTGCTCTACATGTACCTATCGATCTGCGTTCTCTATGCGGAGTTTTTTGCCAGCGTGGCCGCCGCGACATGCCACGCGGGCAAACGCTTTGCCCTCAAGTAGCAGTTGAGGCAGAACTCCATCTCTTTCTTCTTCATATGTCGGCCGCGCGAACCTTCCACCGGCAAGAGCTTCTTCACGGTGCACTTGTGGCATGCAGTCTGTCGACACAGACTGCAACTAGAACTCCTCTCCAAAAATCCTCCCAGGCGCAAAGAGACTTTCGCGTGGCAGCAGGAGCAGGCGCTGGACTTTTCCACCATTGATCTTGAGCTGCTGTTGCTGCTAAAGCTGTTGGTGTTGGTGTTGGAGTCGCTCGTATTGCTGCTACTGGAGCTCCAGCGAAGTTTGTCGCGCATGAGCCACGCGAGTTTCTTCAAGTAGGACTCTTCCAGGCAGCGTGGCATCTGCAGGAGGCTGTCGGCGCACTGAGTGGCGCTCAGGCGAATGCCGAAGCTCCCTCCAATCATCAGAAATCCCCTCGCGAATGCCTCAATGAACTCTCCATCGCTGTGCGGGTTCTTGTGTGGGCGTATGATATGGCAGACCGAGAAGATCGTGCGTACTTGACCGAACTCTCGGAACGTGGGCACCTCGTCCATCTCGATCGAGTGGTTGAGGAAGTAGCTGAAGCGTTCTCCGTTCGAGTCCAAGGCCATGCCAGTGGACTCGATGACCAAATAGTCGCGAGGCTTGACCACGAGCGACGCCGCGCGGCCTGAAGTGTGAGAGCACCACTTGACTCCAAGGAACTGGAACGGATTATCTCTCGTCGGTCCGTGGATTTTCGCGAGAATCCTCATATCTTCCACGACAAAATCCTTGTTGGTGTTGAACCGCATCCGGCTCCGTTCGTCCGTGTCTGCTAGGAATGAGAACGTCATGTCCTCCACCGTACCCGGTAGCACTCCCGAGGAGAAAACAATGGGCACATCGGCCGGCCGAAATTTCTCGAGCACGCTCATGTCGGAGCCACCTTTGGCCCCAAATTTGGTGAACTCATCGTGGTGCAGACTTCTGCTGTCGTCGTCGGAGTCGCTGTCGTCGAAAGTGTTGAGAGGTCCGCCACGTAGGAGATCTTGGAGATCTCGGTCGCTTGTCGGGTAGAGCGTCGGGTTCTGCGGCGACGACGTGACCACGACGGTGTCTTCACTCCAAAGTCTCTCTCGCTTCGAGGGTCGAGACTTGGCGATGTCCAGATACGCGACGACGTGGTCCTTCTCCTTTATGGCTTTCCAGCAGCTGGGGTCGGCCACATGGCCCTGGGCTGCGAATTCCTCGTTGGCACGTAGAGTCTCCGCTACAAGTCGATCGGCAATTTTTTTGATCGAGCGCTCGTCTTCAGCTGATAAATTCAGCGGCATTGGTGGGTACTCAACGGCGCGGTTCTCCATGAATCCCTCAATTTCCTCGCGCTCACGGCGTTGGTTGCGAGAAATCTACGAATGACGATGTGGGCCGGAAAATGTTTCCAAGCGGCTGTTGTGTGCATCGAGGCGCACTTGAACATGTGCCCCCAAGGCCAATCTCGAGAATCATCCGAATTGGCTCCGCTATCACGACGGGGTGTGTGTGGCACAGACTCTGCGCTACGCAGGGTTGCGCGTCCAACTTGGATAGGCGGACGAGACCAAAGGGTGAGTGAGCGAGGTGAACTGCACCTCAAGTGTGTACTGTGTAGCTAGGATGCTGTTTGTAAACCAAGTGCGACAATTGGCAAGCAGAGCTCAGATCCGATCGCAGCTCTTGTACTCTGGGGCCGACATGGTCTCGATTGCGACTCGCCACGCGGACAAGTCCTTGGCTTGCAGGTAGCAGCTCAGACACAAGTCGAGTGTGTTTTTCTTCCATTGCTTGGGTCCTCCAATGCCCACGGGCAACGCCTTCTGGACGGAGCACTTGCGGCAAACCGTTTGTCTGCAGAGCTGACACATGGAGTTGCTCTCCAGCAGCTTCGCCAAGCCGGTGTGAAGTTTTTCATGGCAACACGGACACGTGTCGGAGATTCGGAGCGACTCCAGACTGAGACCGCTACCAGTGAATGTATCTGCGCGACGTCGAGTGCGATACAACCACAGGAGCTTCCTTGCGTAGGACTCCTCGACGGTCTGCGGAGCTGTCATCAGCGCATCGCAGAACATATAAGTACACAAACGCTCAGCGATATTGCCTCCGGTGTCCATGAAGCCGCGACAGAAGATTTCAATCGCCCCCGAAGTTTCATGCGGTCGCATGATGTGGCAGGCGGAGAACGTAATGCGCACGTTGCCATACTTCCGGTAGTCCGGGACCTCGTCGAGCACGATCGAGTGGTTCAACGCGTAGCTGAAGCGTTCGCCGTCCGAGTCGAGAGCCATCCCGGTGGATTCAATCACGAGGTAGTCTCGAGGCCTGATGAACCTTCCTGCAGCCCCAGGAGTCGAATGACAGCACCATTTGACCCCCAAGAAGCGGAACGGGTCGTCGTGTGTCGGTCCATGGATCCGAGCGAGAATCCGCATGTCGTCAACCACCACGTCTCTGTTGCTGGCGTTCCGTGCTCGACTTCGTGCTTCTGTATCTGCCAGAAAGCCGAAAGCTCCGTCTTCGACTGTACCTGGTACCACGTCGGTGCAGAAGACCATCGGCACACGCTCTGGCCGCGTCTTTTCCAAGACGTTCTGCTCTAAGATGTCGACGTACCTGAATTCGTCCTGAAGTTCATCCTCCGAGTCGTCTTCCAAGAAAGTGACGCTCGGGTACGTCTCGGACAAGGCATGCTCCAATTTCTTGTCGATGACTGGATAGAACGACGGCAGCGGTGGAGACGCTATGACCGCTTCGGTCTCGTCACTCGGGACTCGTTCCCGCCGGAACCTTGATGACTCGCGCGTCCGAATCCGGTACGCTGTCATGTTGTTCTTCTCCTTGACCATTTTCCATCGTCTGAGGTCGACGATTCGTCCTTGAGCTACGAAGTCGTCGTGGGTCCGTAGCGCTTCGGCCACGAGTTGGTCTGCCAGCAACTCTAAACCATTCGCGTCGACGGCAGACAAGGGGAACGGCTTCGGCGGGAAAGTGGGATCCATTCCGTTTCGCTGCGGCAAACTGCAGGAAGATTGGCAAGTGGCACTCGCATTGCCGATTATTATAGCGGCGTCGCTACGAGTCGCACATAGCCTACGACGCTGCACACCCAGCCCGAGGCGGTACCAACACAACGTGGACTCGCGTTATAAAAATGCATGCTTTAAAATACAACGCCACGAAAGTGGTTAAAGGCGCCTTTAACCCATCAACCTACTACTGTAGTACTATACGGAATTAGATAGAAGGGGTGAAACGAGTTGCAACCCCAGACCCCCGCGGTAGAACAATTAACTCCGAGTTACGGCAACGGGTCCACTCGGGAATGCTCGGCGTTGGGCGCGCCTCCGCAAATAACACACTCGCGGGCTCCCCGCGTGGGTTTGCTTCGTCTACGTGACATCCATCCCACCATACAAAAACTACATGATTTCATACAGGCGCTTTATGATAAAGCGCTGGGCCACATCAAGATAATGTGGATCACACGAGGAGGGATGACCTCCCCACTAGCAGCTTTCGAGGGTCGTCCTAATGCAAAAATGATGCATGGGTTAAAGGCGCTCTAAATTAATACATGTATAGGAGCTCCGGCTCATTCGGGTTTTCGACGTCGCAACAGTGATCGTCCTTCTGCCGATGGACAATGCAATGCCAATGTGCGTGTGAGATTCATTTTACTGCTGTGGACTGTCGAGGAGCATACAGTATCGTAGTACATGTACAGTGTATCCTGGTACGGCCGCGAGTTCGGATGTAAAGGGTAATCTAGTGCGACCGCGAGTTACCGGTAACTCCAGCACGAGGCAAAGCTGAAGGGAGGTGCAGGACACGTGAGTGGAAATTTCACTAGCCGCCGGCAAAGATCTTTGCTTTGAGCGGCATGTATCGAGATAATTTCTTGGAGTATACTTACTTACAGTACAGCAATACATTTGCCTCTCCTCTTTGTGGAGATTTGGTTCAACCTCAGGGACGATATAAGTAAAGTGGAAAGTTTCACGAAGGCATGCAGCATTTTGACCACCAAGGCACTGAACTTCGGTCTCAAGAGAGAATTGAAGAGCTCGACAAAGTGTCGTCCAAGGTCCAAGCAACAGCAGTCTTCAAAGCAGCGTTCTGTCCGCTGGAAGGTCAGAATGAGACGATCCGACACCGCGGCCCCGGCGACTTGAACACAAATCGATTTAACCGGCTACTAAATTTGAGATTTGTGCTCTAATTTAGCTCAGGCAACTCGAAAATATTTTAAGTCAAAGTACACAACACGATTTTAGTGAACAAGAAGTTTGAGTTAGGTCGTAATAAAGCTCGGGGTTAGATAGAATAGCGCCGAATTGCCATTTGGGATAGGCAATTCGGCACAGCCATCCGTATGTCTGAGTTTTCTGTCATTGCGAAAACGGACGCGGACCCGAGTATGACGTGTTTCGCTGGCGAGCGGTCTCGCTGCGTTTCGTGTATGGGTTGGACCTGCAGTTCATTAGCGATGTACTCGGCCCTAAGCCGAGGACAATACGGCGCTGGTATAAGCTATTTCTAGCTGAAGGCACTGTTGAGCCGTACAATCCGTCGCGGCGGACTGCACGCTGGCCGTTAGACGTTCTCGCCCACGTGACGGCTTACGTCAAGCATCACCCTACCTTCTACCTAGAAGAACTTCAAGGCAACCTCATGCAACATTTCCCTTCGTTGAAGAGTGTATCGCTGGCTACGGTGTGTCGCGCTCTTCATTTTGACCTTAATATGTCAAGAAAGCGCCTCACCCGAGCTTCTAGAGAGTGCATACCTGCCCAGGTAATAATCATTGCTGGTTTGGATTTGTTTTACATAGTTAATGATTTGTATGTATGATTTCTGTAGGTCGCTACGTATAAAGCTAAGCTGGCTGCGATATATTCTTTCCCAGAGCAGCTTTTGTTCATAGATGAAACCTCCAAGGACAGACGTGATCACGCCTATCGACGTTATGGGTGGTCGTCAAGGGGATCTCGGTGTGTAGTTATGCTTCCCTTTCGCCATGGCAAACGGCGATTCATTTTTGCCTGCTTTGACCACCGAGGCTTTGCCGCCTGGGAAACAACCGAGGGAACTTTTACAAGACGAAGTTTTCACGTTGCATTTTCAAGAAAGGTGGTTCCCTTACTTAATCCCTGGCCGTTGCCCCGGTCCATAGTTATTATGGACAACGCCAAAATTCACATGTATCCCGAGTTAGTGGAAGCCGTTCACCAAGCCGGCGCAAGATTGCTGTTTTTGCCGCCGTACAGCCCTCAACTCAACCCGATTGAGGTCTGTTTTGGCCGCTTGAAGTCATGGATTCAACGCTACGCAAATTTGGTATTTCCTTCCGACCCCGACGGAGTTCTCGAAGTGGCCATGCGAAAATGTTTATCCGCGGATGCTCCAGGCACGTTAAATCTCTACGGTCATTGTGGATACGACATAGGTGGTCTTCGATCTATAGCATTTGAACAACTTCTTAATGAGAATGAATAACAGGTTTATTAGTCCTTATCTTCTTGCTGGTGGTCGACGTCAGGAACATCATCCTGGGGTAGCTGAACAGGTTCGTAGCCGTGAAAGATTCCCTCAGTGAAGATGTCGTGAGCTGGTAAGCCTAGTGCAGCTCGCAAATCGAGTACGTCAACTTCGTAGCCAACCCAGAGTCCGTTCACGCGTAGGCGGATACTTGCTGTACGGCGGTTCGTGCCAGTTGCTTCAGTGGGGGGAATTTGGCTTTCAGCGATAGCTGCATCAAGTGCGATGGCTTGGCGTGTAGTATTGTCGTCAGGCATCGTGAAGGTCGTCATGTCCGGCTGGCGCGTCGATGTAGTTGAAAGATGGTTGCGCGCAATCGGTCCATAGCGCATTGTATTGGCTTCTTCAAATTGGCGCAAGGTGTCACCCGCCACTTGAATTCTGGCAGCAGTAGCACGATGAATGCCTGGTAACGGCGGTGGGGTAACAGAGTGGCAGTAAATGAAGAACTCGAACTCAAAATTTCCCACGACGTCACCGTTCCATCGCGAGCGGTCTCCACTTGAAATCCGCTTCCATCGGTGTCGAAGCAATGGTTCAAAGTTGGTAGGAGCAAGAACATCAAATTGATGTTGAGACGCACCCATACTTTTCCGGAAAAATACACGCTCATCATTCCTGCGCAGTCTAGTGAAAGCAGGGTTGTCCAGGAGCCTCTCAATCTTGGCTCTAAGCACATCAAAGCCTTCAGAGATTTTGTAAACTGAATTTTGCGCACTTCACCACCTCTTGAGCGCTGCTCCACGCTTCCTTTGCGTATCGTTACCACTCCTTTTAACACATCGTCGGAAGGCAAGTCACTCATCTTTAAGCACCTAGCCGCCACGGAAGTACTGTCGTAAACCTGTAAAATACACCCATAAATACTGTTAGCAGACTTCTGAAGAGCGAGATACAAGCGCGTGTATGCGCTAGAGCGAAAACAAATTGCGCAGGGGTTCCCCACCCGATGTATAGGTAGGTACCCAGGACTCTGCCGCCACTTCTACACCCGTCCGCAGCTAGTAAACAACTTAAGACTTGTAAAATACACCCATAATACTGTTAGCTGGCTTCTGTAGCGCGTACGAGCGCGTGTACGCGCTAGAGCGAAAAACAATTGCGCAGGGATTCCCCACCCGATGTATAGACACCCAAGACTCTGCCGCCACTTCTACACCCGTCCGCAGCTAGTAGACAACGTAGTACATACGTACACCTGCAAACTGCGCACACAAACATCGTTAGGGAGACCTTGATGAATGCTTTGAGCGCTGCAACATACCGTCGATCTGCGTGCGCCTCCGTTGTTTTTGGTGTTGTGACCATGCGATCTGGTGTTTTTAATAACCCGACAAATCAGATAGCTATTTGTAAGGAATTAGGAATGACACCTCCGATGATTTTGCCTTCGTATTTTCCATCACTGGTCTATTTTAGATGGCAAGCTCAGTTTTATGCTCGGTGTTATAGAAGTTGCAGGTCGCATTGGGCCCTTCCACGCAGGATGGGAATGCCTTGCCTTTGATTTTCAAAGTCGTTTGGCTTTACGGAATGGTACAGATACCCTGCGGTTTCGTGCAGTCAAGTTTATTAGGATGTGTCACGCCCATCTGACGCACCAAACAGCGCAGCCAAATACTGCTTGCTTGCTAGATATTGCATCGAGTGACTCGAGTCGAGTTATACAGACTCTATTATAGAGGGCAAAATATCTGCAAGAGGCAATACATGTAATATTATAGCAGCGTAAATCTTCGCTTCGCCACAACACAACGAAGGCGCCACTGCACCACGTCACAGAAATGTGTGCGGCACACCGAATGCATCAACGAACGTGTGGCCAGCATGGCGAGTTCCTCTGCGTCGGAGCTGCAGGCGACGCTGCGGCGTCTGCAGAGCGACACTCAGGACTTCTGGGCCCCGTTGCGCTCCATCCGCCGCGTGGACGCGTCGACTCTGAGCGCCGTGCAGTTCCACCGCGAATTCGTGAGCCGCAATGTGCCGGTCGTGCTGCTGAACGCCATGACGAGTCCGCAGTGGCAGCGGGCCATGGCCAATTGGCAGAGTGACGACCACTTGGTGGCCAAGGCGGGGGACGACCCGGTGACTGTGGACGTGACCCCCTTTGGCTTCGGAGACGCGGTGCTGGACCTACCGGGCCACCACCACGAGACCTTCGTCATGCCCGAAGAGAGGGACATGCCGCTGCAGGATTTCTTGACAATACTCAAAGACCGCGACGGCTTCGACGGCGTACCGTATCTTTCGCACCAGGTAGAGCAATGGGTAGAGTGGGTAGAATACTAGGGGGTGAGAATACTAATGGCTACATTTCTGTGGTAGAACGACAGCTTGAGAGAGCAGTTCCCGGGGCTGTTTGATGAGGTGCCGCCGGCGATGCAGTTGGCGGTCGAAGCCTTTGGGAATGAGCCCGAGGCTGTGAATATCTGGATCGGCGATGAGAGAGCCGTGTCCTCCATGCACAAGGACCACTACGAGAACATGTACTACGTGGTGAAGGGCCAGAAGCACTTCACTTTGTTGCCGCCGTCGGCGGTTGGTTGTCTCTACGAGCGCGAGTTTCCGTCGGCGAGGTATCGCCATTCGGCGTCTCCGACGCCGGAGGATGAGGACCATCTCGTGAAGGATCTCGTTGCTATGGAGCGCTTTCACGAGAGGTATCCGCAGCATGCGGCCTGGGAGATTCTGTCGTCGCCGGACAAAGGCGACACGCCCTGGATCCCTGTCGACCCGCTGAATATCGACACGAAGCGGTATCCGCTGGCGGCCGCGTTGAATCCGATCCAAGTTGTAGTGAATGCGGGCGAGGTGCTGTATCTGCCGTCGTTGTGGTATCACCGTGCCGCGCACCTTTGCCCGACAATTTCGGTGAACTACTGGCACGACATGGAGTTTGACTGCCGCTACGTGTATTTCAACTTCGTGCACGACGTTGGGGCTGTTGTCACGGCTTTGGAAGAAGAAAGAAGTCGCGATAAAAAGAACGAAACGAGAACAAAGGAGGAAGAGACGGCTTCATAGCTGTTAGAACTCGTGCGTAGGTAGTAGTCTCTCTTCGCATCAACACTTTTGGTTACAATACAACAACTACTATTTTTTTGCGTCTATCTAATCGATCTAGTGATCGCTCATATCTTTTGTCCTTGTGTTATTTGCCGGCTTTCATTCCCGACTTTGAATTTGTTGCCTTGCCGAATCTACGGCTGCTTCGTGACCGAGAGCGAGTCAATTCCCACTTGCCACGCCGACAAACTTTTGGCCTCCAAGTAACATCTCAGACAGAAGTCCTTTGTTGTCTTTGTCAGCCCCTTTGGTCCACCAGTCTCCAGCAAAAGTGTCTTCCTGATGGTACACTTTCGGCAGGTTGAGTGTCGACAGAGGATGCATATCGAGTAGTCCAACAGCATCTCGACACCTCGGCCGAGCTTTTCACTGCAACTCGGGCAAGAATCAACCCCCTGGCCGGCTGGACCAAGACTACTACCACAATGACGTTTTGACTGCAGCAGCCACGCGAGTTTTCGCTTGTTTGCCTCCTCCATTATCCGAGGCATTCTCATGAGACTTTCGCAGAACAGGTACGTGGCCAAGCGCTCGGAGAGGCTGCCAGCAGAGTCGATAAACCCACGACAGAAGATTTCAACGACATTCCCCGCAGTGCCATGCGGCCGGACAATGCGGCACGTAGAAAATGTTATGCGCAAGCGGCCGAACTTGTTGAATTCTGGAACCTCGTCCAGCACAATCGAGTGGGTCAGCAGGTAGCAAAAGCGTTCGCCATCGGCATCGAGAGCCATTCCGCTGGACTCAATGACAACAGAATCACGCGGCTTGTTGAACCGTCCGGCAGCTCCAGGAGTGGAGTGGGCCCACCACTTGACCCCCAAGAAGCGGAACGGGTCGTCGAAGGTTGGGTCTTGGATGCGAGCTAGAATCTGCACGTCATCGACAGTGGTGTGCCCACTGATGGAACTACGCGCTCGAGTTCGAGCTTCTGTATCCGCGAGGAAGCCCAGTGCAGCGTCCTCGACTGTACCAGGGACAACGCCCGTGCAAAATACCATGGGCACGTGGTCTGGCTTTGCCTTCTCCATCACCTTTTGCTCCAAGATATCTTCCATGTTGAGTCCGCCTTGGAACTCGTCGTCAGAGTCGTTGTTTTCATGGCAAGTGGCGCTTACAGCCAGGTACGAGTCCCCCAAGCAGCTCTCGAGGTTCTTGTCGTTGCATGGGAAAAACTCGGGCATATGAGGAGACCCTGCCACTGCTTCAGTGTCTTCGCTATCGAACCGTGAACGGCGATTTCTGTCTGCTGCGAGTTTGCGCGCTCGATACGCCGTGAGGTTATTTTTCCTCTTGACAGTCTTCCACTGCGTCTTGTCGACCACGCGCCCGCAAGAGATAAAGTCGTCACTTGCACGCAAAGTCTCAGCTACGAGCTGGTCTGCTAACAGCTCCAGGGCATTTGCATTGACGCCAGATAATGTGAGAGGCTTGGGTGGGTAGACAACCTCAGGAGAATCCATCCACGTCGTACAAAGGAAATTGAGGAATGACTCATGCAATGGGAGCCGCGAAGGACGGCGAATGCTGCTGCAAACGCGTCGGCTGGTATGCGATGTGCCTGTTAAGGAAAGCGCGTTAACTCCATCTGGGCCCGACACCAACAGTACTTGGAAGTATCCACGACAGCGGCATTGTTGTCGTGGATTGACGACACTAAAGTGCATCGACACGCCTCGATAAGATTGGGAGATTGTGGACACCACGAGCTAGAATCTTATCAAGCAGGTGGCGCCTTTGCCCTTCCGGCGCGCGTGTGTGTCAATTCCAATTCGCAGACGCAACCACATGCCCTATAACCCGGATGGCGAGCCCAACCTTCTGGTGCTCCCACAAAGCGACACCGGCACCGATGATGTTTAGGAAGGTGTTTATTGATACATGGATAGCTTACAGCTTAGCTCTATGGCGAGCGATACACGAGCTGATGAACGGGATCGCTAGATATCCTATGGTTTTAAATGTCTTGAAGCTTGTAGAATCCTGAGCTTACATTTTGTGCTCGAGTTCGCAGAAATTTTCTTCATTTTTCACGCAGTTGGACTCGTGACCATCATAATTATCTAGTGCGGCAGATTTTGCCTACTTCCCGCATTGTTCTGTTGTGCTCCCGCAGTTAGCCAGACCTTGAAGTGGACTTACTCAACGACTTCGTCATCGAGGAGGACAGAGTACTGTGGTCGCCTCCTTTGGGCATTGTCTCCAAAGCCACACTCCAAGCCGAAATCTTCATGGCTAAAGCTACACATTCTTGACAGAAGTCCATGTTCTTCTCGGTAATGCTGCCGGCGTTGCCAAAGTCGACGCCCACCCTCTTGACGACAGTGCACTTGCTACAGAAGACCCGACGACAGACCTGACACGCGGCCCCCGTCTGGATGAGGCGCCCAAACTTGCTCAACGAGTGGTGGCACCCCGCACAATGCGTAGGAGCGTGGGTCTGAGCCGCCAGAGCCGTCGCGTGTTCTCTCGCCTCGCGCTCTCGAGCGCTCATTTGCCACTTGAGCTTCTTGACGTACGCACACTGCACGAGTCCACCGACAGCCAGCAAAGTCTCCTTGAAGATATTCACCGTCACGCCCTCCATGATATCGCCGCCCATGTCATTGAAAGCTCTGCAGAAGACTTCCACCGTTCGCTCCGAGTGCGTCTGAATGAGAAAGCAGGAGGATATCCGCGCTCGAATGACGCCAAACTCCGACAACTCCGGCACACGATCCAACGCGTAGCTGTGCATGAGCATGTAGGCCACCTTCTCCCCATTCGAGTTGCGAGTAATACCCGTCGACTCAACGTACACCATGTCGCGCTGGGTGATGAACGTGCCCATGACTTTAGTCGCCCACTTGACCCCGAGGAAGCGGAACGGATCGTCCTTCGACGGCGCCTCGACTGTAGCTAGGATCTTAAGGTCGTCGTACTCGTCGCCAATGTAGGCGTCTCGCAGTCTCCAGCGCGCTTCGTTGTCTGCCAATGCACCGAACGCTGCGTCTTCCACCGTGCCTTCCATCTTGCCGGTGATGACCACGAGCGGTACCCGGTCAGGACGCGCGCGTTCTAGCAGAGACCCGTCCGTGAGATAGTCCGCATCATGACGGTGACTTGTGCCCCCTGAACTCGTCGAGGCCTTGATCTGCGACGCCCCCATGCTACCGGACGACGCGAAGCTATCTCCACTGCTAATTTCGGCCAGTGACATTTGCTGCGGAGGTTCCGACGCCGACGAACTCCTGCGTCGACGAGAGCGATACACGTGCAGCTGGTCCTGGGTCTTGACGTATTTCCATCGCTCCGGGTTGAGCTTTCTATGGCGCGCGATGAACTTCTCGCTGGCCAACAGCGTCTCGGCTACCAGTTCGTCCGTGTAGTCGACGATGGTCTGCTCTTCGCCCGCCGAGAGATGCAACGGTAGGAAAACGTTGGGCGGCACCTTGGACCTCCCCATTGCTGAGGTTTGGACTGAAGCTGCAGAGTCTTCCGTCACCAAGACGAAATGCGAGAGTGCAGTCTCCGATGCGACAGGTTCAAGGTTGTCGTGAGCTTGAGGGCAGAGGAGAGGCAGGAAGGAGCATCGGTCAACAAGGCACGGCTATGTGGCGCTGGGCAAGACACGACAGCACGACCCGAGGACAAAACGCCGATGGCTTGGTTGCTGTACCATGACACACTGGGCATGACTTGATCCGGCAGATGGCGTCCCCCTGGAGAAATGCGAGATTTTAAGGGCCTTCAAGGCCTTGTACATGTACATGTAACAAGGCATCTGTACTGAAGGAGGAAGACACTGTGCCGCTGCCAAAGGTTTCGCATAATAAGAGCATGATCTCTGAAGGGGACCGTGGTGGTGATGGCCTGACTAGTTCCATCGGCGGCGAAAATGAATGCTTTGGCCGGACCTACATGTAAAATTCTGATAATTAGGGCGAAGCCCCCCTGATTTAGGGGTTTGTGTGTGGTATATCCAGGGTGCTCGGGATGAGGCATTCGGGATAAAAATAGTACCGAATGCGTGCCTCAAAAATAGACATGGGTACAGGACACACTGGTTAAACCTTGGGAGCTTCGCAGCGAATCCAAACGAAGGGCAGTTAGGAAACGGAAACGACGCCCCCCCCTCCTACTCCATCCTCACTTTATGTCCTGACGGCGGGGTAGCTGTCAGAATGGCTCGAAATGTATTCAGAATATCCAAATTGAAGTACTCACGGAGACTTGCACACAACGGATCACTTCACCAGCGGAAGTCATCGATTGTGATGACTCCGTTTTCAGCAATTTGGTTACAATACATCGCAGTCGACAGCAGGAACACTTCGGCCCTACTATTCTGACCGATAAAAGGACACACAGCGCAAAACTCTGCGCGATAGATGCGGACTCGATGCCAACCTGCGGGGTCTAGTCGACAATACATCTCGCAACGCAATCGACGCCGCGTGGAATGATGTAGACGGCCGCAAGCAGTACACGCAACTCAGCGCGTTTGTTCTTGGCATTAGCAGCATTCCTCCCGGCACATATACAGTTGAAGGAGATTTCAGTGACCTCAAGCGGATAAAAAACGAGTACTGTATCTTAGACAACTGAGCAACCATGCGCTCGGCAAGCCGCCCAGTATTTTGCTTTGCTGGAGTGAGCCTGTAACGTAGGTATCGGCATCACCGAAGAAAATTTGTGACTCGTAGACGATGGATAGGTCAAACTGCGAGGTACCCGTGGGGCACTGATTTTCTGCTTTTAATATACGATTTGTATTGAAACCCTAGCGGTACCTCAAATCAGGGGAAGTAATGCGCCTCAAATTACCGGATTGTCGCAAAGAGGCACGACGACCTCATTCAGAGCACCCTGGGTATACCGAATTACCTTAGTTAACGGATACTCCTTGTCATCGGATACACACCATTCTGACCAATCAAACATCCGACGGGAAACTAAGCCGTACATCCTCTGTTATGAGCTACAGCACTTGGTAGCCAGTGTTTACCTCACTCTCCAATGCCACAAATTGCCCCAAAGCAGCGAAAGCGACCAAAAGGAAGGTCGC
>JAIKVD010000774.1:0-15119 GCA_024679075.1 Phytophthora uliginosa
AAGTGGCGCGGCGGGGCTTGTCTTGCAAAGCGAAGAAATGCAGAATGACGAATGCCAGGCGCAGTGCGGGCACTTCTGCCGCGGCGTTCACATCGACAAGGCCCGTCATCGTGTCCAGGAACGTTCCTCCCTTGCTTCCCCATCGTGTATCAGATTGCGGGGAGTGCACATAGCTGCCGCGTGCATACAATTGCCAAGTCTCGGATAATTTGCGGACTACTGAATTACGTTACATGTAACGGTTAGGATCGATATCCGCCCCGCTTTTTGCCGGTTTGAAGCACGCCGTGCACGCTTTCTGGGCCTCGGATCGTCGTCGGCCTTGGACTCGACCGCGGAGGCTTTCTTCCGTCCCGATCCAGGGCCGCCGTGGCGGATCGCAGCAACTTCAACACAACATATAGAGCAAGATGCGGCACTGACTCACGTAACCGCGAGCTGACTCCTGCTGGCGGTTGCTGCTCACACTGGCAGCCGCAGCGACGGCCGCCGCCCATTTGCCGTCGGGAAGAAGTCTGGCCGGCCAAGGCAGAAACACGCGTGGCCCGGTGCCGGCGGCCCATTTGGAGATTCGTGGGCCGCCCCGGCGCTAGACTCGGAACTTGAGGCTGGGCTCAAGTCTCCCTCGCGGCTGAGCGGGTCCCTGCACCTTCCATGCGAGGCAGCGGACCAACAGCTCGTGAGTCACAGGCCACCACGTGAGGAGACCTTTCGACGCTCGCGCTGTCACCGCGCCCGGATAAGATGCCGGCCGGCAAGAGCTGCCGCCGCCGTTGCTAGGCGAGACGCACAAAATAGCCTTGCGCGCAACGACGTCCGTGCTGATCCTTCATCCACCGAGAAGGAAGGCAGATCTGGAGTTTGCGCGCCGGCCGCCTTTATAGCACGTCTTTGGGCCCGGCCCAAAGACAAGATACTCTCATTTAGGTGGTCGACTGCACGAGTTGTACGAGTCTGGCGCGAAACGAATTTTGGGCAGGGCATGCGCGGCCACATCAATGCGGTGAGAATGACTTCACAGCTCCCGATGAGGCTCGCGATATGATAAGGCTGGATCTTGCCTTGAAGTTGATTGGGCTGTTTGCCCGCTTGATTCGCAAGTTCCAGGAGTCTTACAGTACATGTATTGTGAATTTTCGTTTTTGCTGCTGACTTGGATTTGAATTTGAGATTGTTGCCGGCGCGGGGGTTGGAAAGGAATAGGGCCCCACTCTCTCAGCTCGTTTTGCGAGACTTTGG
This sequence comes from Phytophthora uliginosa, assembly GCA_024679075.1. NCBI lineage: Eukaryota > Oomycota > Peronosporomycetes > Peronosporales > Peronosporaceae > Phytophthora > Phytophthora uliginosa. The sequence goes on from JAIKVD010000774.1 coordinate 1,240, forward strand.
CTCGCGCATGTGCTTTTTGACCAGTTACCGCTTCTCCTTCTGGGTGAGGTTGCCTGTGCGAAGCGTGGGTGTTTTGGAGGGTATGTTTCCGGCGAGGAATGAATTAGAGATGCTTGAGTGAGAGCCAATCTCGCTCCCTTCTGAATGTGATAATCTGGCAAATATGATAACTGATTAAGCTGGCCTGTTCTCCCGTGATAATCATTTGCGGGAGGGAAGACTGTACCCCGCTTACCGTATTGACTTTGACGATTCCGACATTATGAGTGTCATTCCCTGCATTTTGACAAAGTGGCTGGGCAGTGATGGAGCACTGCGAGTGCTGTGTGCGAGTCGCCAGGGCCTTTATCACGGACTCGCGTAGCTGACGGATGGTTTGTCGAGTCGAACCGCTCATGTGGGTCTTCTTGGCGCGGGTAGCTACAGCGCTACGAGCGCTGTGAAGACCGCAAAATATCGAGGTGAATCGTGAATGCATAGTCTCCCGCCATTTTTGATGTGCTGTACACCTTGTCCAGGTGCAGTTCGCGATGTGCTAGCGAAGTTCGGCAAGAACAAAAACAAATCCGCAAAGTGCAAAACGTAATTCGTGGAACCCTCTCCAAGTCAATATCGAGTATCCACCACAGGTGCATCGGATTAGAAAGGAAATTACATGTACAGTAAACGTTGCGACCCTTCTTCAACTGCGCGCCCTCACTTCGCGCCTTCAAGTAGCAATTGGGGGCTGAGCGCGTCTGTGAACGCGGCTCCCCGCCTTCTCACTGCTCCCCAGCGCGCGAAATCTTTGGCTTGGACTCATTAGCCGCTGCTACTGCCGTCCGAGGCCTCACATTTCAATTTGCCGTCCCAACAACAACCGCAACGCTTACAGCTCCGCTTCATTATCCAGCTCGAGTAAATACACTTCTGCTGAAATAATGGTGTAAAATGTAGCCATCACACTCTGCAAGCTTAGCACGTTCACGTACAGTAAGACGTTCCACATACTCTGGGTCCACTGGGCCCAGAATACCAGTCTCGCTTTGATATTTTTCCGTGAGTGCCCGTAATGTGGCATGTTGTTGGGTAAGCAGCGTGTCGAGGCGTTGGAGCTTAGTAAATGCAGAGCTCGCATCCTCGGCAAGGGAATGCACTGCAAACAGAAATGCCCACCATGCTGCGTCAGGAATAACGTGTGGTGTACGATCTTTGGTGTTGTAGTGCACTTGAACCCTGATCAGGTTGTCCGTGAGCCACTTCGTGTACGCGAACATGGACAACCACCTAGTATCAGCGACCTTCGGACACGTCGTCTGCATTTCCGAAATCAGGAGTCGCTGGCGCCTAATGTGTCCGATTACAGCCGTAAGAGTGCTGAGAAAAGCATCATTAAGAGCCGCATTGTAAACTCTCTGTATGACTAGGTCGAGCTGGTGTAATGCGCACCAGATTCAAACTAGTTGCTTTGAAGTCGTTTGCATTTCGAGAAGCGTCGCGAGACCACGCTTTCGCCCTGACATCTCAGGTTCGCCATCGGTCGACACGGCGACTAAAGTATCCGTCCATCGAAGGCACACAGCCGATAGCAACCAACCGGACAAGTACTGCACACATACGCGCGCCTGTGTGCGACTCAAATAGAGATATAGCGAGGAGATGAAAGTTCTGCATGCTTCCATTGTGCACGAATCGAACACGAACGTCCAAGTAAGACGAGCTGTGGAGAGTCGAAGATTCTAATGCCAGTGAAAAGCCCGTCACTTGAATGAGTAGTGAACTAAGCTTCTATAGGGCAGCCGCACAAATAACACGACAATAGCCGGAAACAAGTGTCTCGCTACAGCCCGTGTATACGGACATGCCAGTTTCGTCAAACAACCTGAACTACTCGAGCAGCCATGCGGAACGATGCACCGAGAGCCACCGATTTCACAAGCAAGGTAAAGCGTTTGGCCGTCTTGATCTGAACTCGATAGTCTCCACTATCCATCTTCTCGAAGGCCGCCAACGCACGCTGCTTCGACATGCCTTCGGCATCGTCTGGATGAAAAAGAAGGCCGCCAATGACATCTTCAACTACTGATTTGCTTATCATCATGCAAAGTACTGGGCTGCCTGCTTCGAAGTGGGCGTGGATAGTGTCTCGAAATGGCACAGTAACACCGAAAACTGCTTCGCGATCGGCATCCGTGAGCAAGCGCTGATATGACTCCCATTTACCTGGGTGGGCGGAGAGCGTGTGCTTATCGTACAAGTCGGCTCGAAATGTGCTGAAGTATTGCATTCTCGTTGTACGCTTGCGCCTAGGCTCGCCTTCCTTTTCTTCGCGGGCCTCGCGACCGAACACACTGCAAAATCGACACACACTCGACATCACGGCACCTGTAGCTGGATCTCGGCTTACCATCTTTAGACCATACTGCGTTTCGTGTTTGAGGTTGAACGGCATCATTGACTTTCGTGTATTAGGCTTTAGCGCCCGGAGTGTGGTGTTTGGAGCCATTAGACCGCCTGGCACGTGCTGCTTAGAAGCCGTAGGGTCTGTCGAAGCTGGGGGAAGAACCAGGAATGAAGCTGCTTTCTCTATGAAATCTTTGGCTTCCTTATATAGACCCTTGTTTGGTGGGACAAGAACGGAATCTAAAGTGGATCGAGCAGCAATCTCCCACCATTAAGGAGGCCTGCCGATATGCATTGGCCCTGCAACCTTTATTACAGTACTAGCACGGTTCTGTTAGGCTAGTGAACGTAGGGCGTCATCCTGGTGCACGTCCTTGGTATCGATGGAGTCACATCAAGGGTTCCAGAAGAGAATTAGCCTATCTGGTGCTGTTCCTGCTTGAAAGCTCCATTCGAAGCCTCTATCTCCAGGAATGGGGTTGTCCTACAAAGGCTATTGCTTGGTGATACCGAAGTGGGGTTTATCGGTGCCAGAGCTTTGTCGTAGAACCCCGCGGAGGTGGGAGCAACTGCACCCTCCCCAAGGCCAGGTGTTGAACGAATTAAGGCTACATCTGGTAATTGGTATATAGTGGTGTCGTTGGGTCACGTGCCATTGATTACTGACTCAAAATACCTGTATAAACATATCAAGGAACTAGGCCAATCGTAACATATCCTACCAAACATCATTGTGACAATCCATATGATATGGCGGAAGTAGTTGAGGTGCAATCAAGGTCTTCTCTACGCTGCCTAATTCTCGTTCTCTTGTGCGAGCGCGGCTTCACGTAGCTCGCGACGGCGGATAGCGCAAATATCTCGACCAGCGTTGGTGATAGCAGTCTGGCCACTTCTTCTCAGAAACGCCACAGGGATCTCCATGTCAGCCCAATGGGCAGTGACGCTCCTGAGGCCGTTCCCGCTGTAGTGCGGGCGGCTGACGCTGCAGGCGAACTCGCCTTCTACCAGTTCAGCTACAGCTGGAGTGCGGGCGGCTGACGCTGCAGGCGAACTCGCCTTCTACCAGTTCAGATACAGCTGGAACGGCCTCCTCCTCCTCCTCTACAGCGTTTGCTGCTTCCTCTGTCGCGTCGCTGCCGACTCCGTCTTCACCCGTCATGTTGTCGCTGGCGGTGGAATCCCCACCATCACACACGCAGTCGCTATCACTTTCACGGTCCTCCTCGCTAGTGCTGGAATCATCTCCGAGGACGTACTCACCATCACTTGTTTGCTCATCCGTGCTGTTACTGCTCGCCACCACATCGCCGGCGATCGAAACGCCACACCATGATGTCCCCCCTCACTATCGCTGATTGCTGCATCTCGGGAGTCAGCGGGACGGCCAGCGTGTTGGGCGATACTGGCGGGGGGCGGCCTGGCTGCTCTCGGTTATTTTGTCTTCCCTGAAGTTGTCGTTCGCTTCGAGCCCGATAGTACAAGCGAACTCGTTCAACGGTGATGCCACCATGAACATTGTTCAAAAACTGCCAAAGTTCTAACTCCACATCCGCAGCAGGAAGAATTGCGAGTAGTTACTCCCGCTGAGTTTTCACGTTGATGCGGATTCCCGGCCGCTTTAGCGATCGGCACAAGTACTCCAAATGCGAGCGACTGACATATGTCATCTTCTTGCGAAAGGCGGAGAAAAAAATCTATCGTCGTGTCCCAAACCATTCTCCAGTGGCTGGCGTTGTTTCATTGTCGTCGTTCTCCTGTCGCCGGGTTTGCTTCAGTGCCGCCGTGCTGGTCGGTGCTGCTTCAATACCACCGTGCTGCTGACCGGTGTTGCTTCAGTGCTGCCGTCCTGGTAGGTGTTGCTTCCGTGCGGCTGACCAACGTTGCTTCAGTGCCGACGTGTTGCTGACCGGCGTTGCTTCAGTGCCGCTGTGTTGCGTCTGCTTTCTCCCCAGCACCACTGACGTTGCTCCACGCGCACATTCTGCTGTAAGAGCAGCGTCGAGTCCAAGCCCACCCTGAAAGCTCGGTTTCCAACACTGCAGATCCTGTAATTCGAGCCCTTCCAGGTTCTGGTCCGGTCAACAAAGTCTCGGAATGTCTTATTTTGCCATACACTCGACGCAGTATTCTCTCATCGTCCGTCAGCGTTGTAATTTAGTCGTCATCTCCGCACTGCATCCATATTACAGCCAGACGCCCAGCATCCACTGTTGTCACGAAGCAGCACAGGCGTGGGTGGCTAAGCAAGACAGCACCATGAAGACCCGGGTGTTGAGCTGGAAGATGTCGTTTGGTTGCCAAAGGAGACTCTGCAGACTCAAGGTGACAGTGAAGCGTATGCTCACGAACTGCTCTCGATCAAGCGGAAGCTCAACGCGCCCCAATTCGCCCAGCAGCAACACGACACGACTATTGACACCTCTCAAAGCAGCAGCAAGAGCATCACTTGCCGAGCTTGTCCCGATGCAGCTCTCCGCCAGCGCAGTTGAAGAAGACACCCCAACAGCAAAAACCTCCGAAGACAACAACTTGACGGCCAACGAGATGGGATCACTGCAAAGAATATCTCGCTTGGACCGTTATTGGTGTACGAAATTCCTGGCTTTTTTGCGACATCCCTCGGGACACTTTCGAACACGTCTGTCCGCAGCGCTGAACGATGAGTAGTTTCCATGGGTACATGCTGAAGAGTTTTGGACGAAACTTTAGCAGCACGGTACAGCCGCGGCGCAGTTGTGCTTGCTGATTGATTCGGTCAACTGATCCAGCAACTCGGTGGCGCCGTGGCTCTTCTCAGCTCTCTCGCGCACTACGTTCTCTCAATCTACGGGTTGATCGGATCGTCGAGCTCGTCTGCAAGGCAACCAGCCGACTAGGCTTTGCCAAATTGGTGCTGAACATTGCTGCAGCTTGCGTAATTATCGACAAACACTACGTGCAGAAGCCGCTGGTCTGCTCCCGTTTGTGGTGGCCAAACAGTCCATGTCGGTCGTGCGCCGAAACGGGCACTAGCTGTATCGCTTGCTGTCGGTGTATGCACTGGATTGCATTGGTACCTTGCAACCGCCGGAAGCCGAGTCGAATGAATTACTCCGCCAAGGACAAGTTCGCTCTCTCTACAAAGCGCAGCAGTCCAGACGCATTCATGCCGTCGGGCTGCCAGAAACGCCGACGAGCGACAAGATAGCCGCGCGAAGAGATAACGGAGTGTCAGCACGTGTTTATTCAGTCCCATTATCTTGTAGCGTAACGATCGGAAGAACTTGATACGATAGCTCGGCAGGCTGATTATCTAACCAACTAGGAGAACGATGATAAGTACATCTAGCGCAGTAACATATCTCCTCCTTGTTCGTCCAATACAGCATATGAACAATTCGGTGAGCGTGATTCACCTTTGACAACACCACCTTCATCTTCTCGAGCGTGTCCTTGTCAACGAAATTAGCGGGCTGGAAACGCCTATCAGTGCCGTTAGGATTGTACCGCCAGACTGTGTCGATGCCTTCGAGGAAATTGCGGTTCTCGTAAATGTATGACGAGAGGTATCATTGACGGCCTCGAATCAAGTTGGTTGTTATCCACCAGTAACACAGTTCAATACATATCAATTCAATACGTTCTGTTACAACTCGGGTGGTCTTACCTTTGACAATTCCATGCAGGTGTCAAGCCACTGCATCATCCATAAGAAGTCGGGTTTTCTTTCGTTGTACGCTGAGTTATCGTAAACCGGGTAAATATCGTCCATTTCGGAGATCGGAAGCATTTCAACGAAATTATCTACGTCCGGGCTCGTTTCGTACTCGGGATCAAAACCCTTTTTCACGAGGCGGGGCGGCCACCGCACGGCACGAAGAAGTCAGCGGTCAGATTCGGACGCAGGTGGAAGCAGTTGCGGAACCCCGTGCTGTTCTCAACCACCTCGCCGTTGGGCAGCGTGACGTCGTTGTGCGAGACAAACACCAAGTAGCCCGTCGTTTTCTTCATCACCGAGCTCTTGCTGTGAAAATGCGGAGAGCTGAGCGTCGCCGCCGCCACGTCACTCGCCTTGCGCTTCGTACTCGCAGTAGTCGTTAGACGGGCGGTGTTATGGGGCACCGTTGTGTTACGAGGCACCGACTTGCTTGCGCGATGCTCTTTCGCCAGCAGTCTCGTGAGCTGCCGCTGCTGAGCCTGCAGCTCACTAAACGACATGACGTCCGAGTACGTCACTGTCTGCAAACTTGAGCTGCGCTGGCTCCTTGTGGGTGTAGTCGTCCGAGTCCGTCGTAGCGCTGGATTGGCCAGCCGACTTTTTCGTCTCCTTCTGCGTTACCTTCTTCACCTTCTTCTTGAAAAGACTGGCGTCACTCTTGCACTCCTGGCTCTTAGAAGATTCCTCCTCGCTCGACGCAGACTCGAAGCTCAGCCCTTGCGGGATGTGGACACCGCACTTAATGAGAACTTAAGAGACGCCACACGCGGCTTCTTGGCTGGCTGGGGCGGCTCGTGTCCGACTCATCGGACGAGCTGACGAGCAGCGGGGCGCTGCGTCGGCCTCTAGCCCCCGCCGATGGTGATCGCGTATTTTAACTTGGTGGCTGTACACGTTTTGTTCGGCGGAGGTGCCTATTTTTTGTATGGGTGGTTCCATCTGTTACTTTGGCGGAGCACACTTTTTATGGTGGACGACACCGTTTTTGTGGTGCGCCGAACCCTCAATCGTCGGACAACGTAGAAAACGAGAGTAAGTACATATCCGTAGAGGTCATTGCAATGATTGCGATCAAGTGGGTGTCGTCCTCTGTCTACTCGTCGGCTGCGAATCCGAGCTTCTGATCGACCAAGCACTGCTTGACGTAGCCTTGCAGGACGTCATCAAGCGCGAACATGTACTTCTTGATCGTGTTAACGCTCAGCGGTCTCAGGGGCGTATACTTTCGTGTCTTGGGCTTCTCACACATGCTGATCTCGCGGTTCTCCAGTCGAGCCAGTGGTAGACGTTGCGAAAGAACTCGTCGCCTTTGACAAACGCACCAAGACTTCCTTCACGTCTCTGAACGGATCTGAACTCGTCATCGTACGTGATCGCGTGACAGCGTTGGAGATCCTCGACCAGGTTTGTGTACCCTGTCCCACGAGTTTGCTTTCGGCGCAGGAAGCATAGTCGGCACTGGTAGTAGTTGCCTTCCTCAGGGACGAAGAGGGCTGCTGCAAGGGATCGTGGCGGGATGGAGGACATTGGAGGCAGGGAACTTGAAACTGGTGGGGTGTTGTGCTGGAAACAGATTGAAAAGTGAGGGAAGCTAAGCGGTTGTGTGACCTGTGTGAATGGATGGCCCACCACTGTCGTGGCGTACTAACCACCGCTTGTATAGGTTTAGGTGATAGCCTGCTTATTATTTATTGCCCGAAATGGATGATAACAGCCCAATTAGTTATTGCCGTAGCTTACTGAACTTTGAGAATCCCTGATATGCAGTCTCAGCTGCTGGATCACAAACTCCGGTAGTGTGCGAAGATGGTTTTGATGGCTTAGAGCACCTCCAAGTCGCTGTGTTGCGCACCCATGTCCAGCATGGTCTTGTCCTGCACCAACAGCAGAAGGTGTGGGTGAGCTCCAGCGTCTCCTTCACTGTCAGCGTCGAGAAGTGCTTGCCGCGCGGGCTCACGTACGACACAAACTGTGGCAGCTTGTCTTGTGCGACAAACAATTGAAAGAGACGTCGCCCTCCTTCGTGATTTTCTTGGTCGTGGGGAACGGGCCACTGGAAGCCGGTCTGCCGGACCTAGGCTGGCTCAGCAGCAGCGTTCCCATCTGAATCCCATTGCCAGCGCGGGTGTATCGTGTGCCTTGATGGTGTGGACGCACTTGAAGGTATCAGGTCCCAGGGGGAGCGCTTCTGTTGCCTCCAGAATGGATCGTATACGGAACTGATCTGAAAATGGAACAGGTTTCATCTAGGGGTTGCGCCCCCAGACCCCCGCAGTAGAATATTAACTCCTAGTTGCGACAACGGGTTCGTTTGCTGAAATACTCGGCGCGGGGCCCGCCTCCGCAAATACCGCGCGGGTTTGCTGCGGCTCACTTCCGACGCATATAAATCGTAAGTGAAACATCTGTTCCTAGATTAGATCAGTTCCGGATACAATCCGAAATAAAATCTTCCAGCGCTTCGGCGCTCAGCTCTTAGTGTCAGTCGAGATGAATACCGTCTTCCAGTATCTGACCGTTGTTTTTTTGCTGAAAGAGTGGTGATCTTACGAGATTCGGTGGTGTGGTAAACGGATGGTGTTTTCGGGCTTTTTACAATACGCGGAGTTCTTACGATGTTTTTTGCAAAAGCAACCGATTGTTGCAAAACGTGGGACCTTTAAACTGAGTTTCAATGTCAGCAGCTTGCCACACCAGACTCGTTCGAATACAGACTCCGGCATACCTGATAAACTTTGTCGGGCAGTTGCGCTTGTTGTGGCAGCATGTGCTGGTTCGCTTCGCTTTGCCTACTTTCGTGGTTGCATGTCCCAGTTAGACAATCGTTTCTCCATGTTCCTCCGAGCACATTTTAGGTGGGCGATACCCAGAAAGTAGGTTTCCTTGGCAATAATACATTACCGTGGCCGCAAGTGGTGAACACGGAGACGCCATTCTGCACAATGGATCCTCGCGCTGGATGGGTCATTTCGACTGGAAGCCGACTCGACTATCACTCCGCGTTTTGCAGCAATCAGTTGTTTTTGAAAATAACATCGTATGAACTCCGCGTTTTGCAAAAATCCCGGTGTTCTTTCAGCTTAAGCTGAAAGCTAAGCAATAGTATGGGGCAAATTTAGTGTTTTTTGTGTTTTAAAGTATTTTTTACAAATATGAAGTGGCTACACTTTTGTGGCGTGCGATCGGCGCTCTGCTCACTAGAGCTTTGTATCGAAGACACGTGCGGAAAACTTCCATGGGACGCGCATCGGGTTTGTGAATGTGTCCAAATTTGTCTCCCGGTTACCCGTTTAATTCCTGGTGGCCACCCGACCCTGCGGGGTCCTATACTGAGCTGCCACGGCGCCGAGCGAGTCAATATGCAACGTATACGCATCACGTTTATCATTTCCCATCTACACTCACGGGCGCCATTTATGTCAACTTGACCGCATTGTGGTACTACAATTTTCGTGAAGAGGCGCCGAAGTATCCACGACGGGCTCGAGAAAGTTGACGCCCGAATTGAGGTCGCGGTGAGACTAAATATGGACTTCAAGCCACCTGAGGGGTCACTTGGATTCAGTATACCCGACCCTCAACTTGAGCTCCCAACTTCAAGCGACGAAAAAAACTTCAACTAGGAGGAGTGGTACGTTTCTAACAGATTTCTAATGTACACCACATTGTTTCTAAGGTATCGCACACAATTTCTAAAAAAGGCGCCCTGCTGTTTGTGCTACACTAGGGACCGATACAGTCATGAAGCCAAGGAACTTCGCCCACAACTCGTTGTGTACAAGCTCTCCGCCACCAAGCGGGAGACATAAGAAGATGAAGGACTACGAGGGCTACTACGACTTCGTCATTCAAGAGATGCCAACTCTGATCGTGTTCAGCGGTGGTGCCTACGTTCCTCACCGGCCCGGATCTTCGAGATTCACGAAGCAAGGGTGATCTGAAACTCCGGGCAGACAGCAAGATCATGTAGCAAACAAAACTAATGATGGTGACGATTTCCAAGTCCGTCAAGAGCTGGTGGCAAGAATCGGTCGTACGTATATTGAAGTTAAGAGTAGTAGACGTGTGTGTGATCTAGAATTAAACGCCGTATTTAATGCTTGACACACAGGTTGGAGTGCCGCACTGACATTTGAACAGTATCAGGTTGCTATTTCGGTAGCGGAAAGGCAGCTCCTGCAGACTTATCCTGATGATACGTTTAGCTCGTTTCGTCTCATCCGCAGATGCTGCAGAATTAAGTCTGTGTAAAAGTAAACAGCACACGTAGATAGTGATGCGGGCACCGTGAAAAGTTATAGATAAAAACCTGTACAGCTCAATCATGCTCATACATACCTCACATGTATGCCACATGCTCAACATATCCGCCTTTGGCCTTTCCGCCCTGCATTGCGTGTTGGTTTTCTACTGGCATTAAAAGCGCAGTCACATACTAACTACACAATTTTTACGGCCGTTAAAATCAAAGAAACAGGATAAATAATAGACCTAGTCACAATCCTTGCTACAGTGGTTACCGAATCAATACAATTCACATTATGTTGTGTAAGGATAGCACAACCTGGATAAAGGTATATGTGGGGATTTTGAGTGGACGGTTCAGCAAGGGTTTTGAACCAATTAGTGGGTGTCAAGTTTCGTTTTAGCTCGGTTTTTAGCTTTTAGACTATCTACGAATCATGTCAACTTGGAAAGCATGGTGCTTGAGCCCCTTTTATAGGTGTCATTCGAGCTCTGAGCCATGAGCTGCCTGTGGAGTTGCTACTTAAGCTGGACGTGTAATTGCTGCCCGTGGAGTTGCCCCCATGCTGGGAGTGGAGTTGCTGCTCCACGAAATTCTTACTTGTCTGCCTGCCGTCGATCTAAAAAATGACCTCGACCTCCAACAATTTTGTTGGAGGTACACCACCGTTTTTGAGGTTCTTTTTTATCCAATCAGATGCAAATATGCTTCCTAAATTTGCGACCTAAAACGAGACTTGACACCCACTATTGCAATCATTCCGCACAGTAATCTCAATCACGTAGTGAAGTTCGTTTGATCGGTAAAAACTATTGTACCCGTTTTTACAGCTACTTTTTACCACCCTTTTTAATTTGATGAACCCAACACCTATCACTTTTAACATCCATATTCACAATCCCATCGTTTTCGTGAAGCGCTGCGGCTGTGGCGCATCAGCGCTGTGACTGCTCTATGGTGAAGCGGAAGCAACAAGCGGGGTCGGCCGGCGGCTCCACACAGAAGACCGCAATTTCGACCAGAGCGATACGGCGCAGACTGCAGGAAAACTCACGGGGCGAAGCTACGACGTCTAGTGAGCTGACATCTCGGCGAGAAGCTGTGCGGAGTTACGTTGACACCACGCAAGGATCCGCGTCACGTGCTGTGCATCCACCAATCCACAAGCTCACGGCAACAGAGGTCAAGGAGGCATGCGTAGCCCTGCGTTCCAAGCTACGCCGAAGCAAACAAGGGCGGCGTCAATGGGGAAGGCGTGTGAAGCCGGAGCCATTCTATCTTTCGGATTCTCAAAGATACTATTTGCTAACAGCTACAAGGCTGCGCGCAATGAGGGCCGACCGATAGACTACGTTCGTATGTCGAAGAGCTGCCACTTCACTGCGTTCAAAGACCATCCAGACGTCTTAGCGTCAATGGAAAATGTTGTTATTGCTGATTTGAAGGCGGCGCTGGTGGAACAGCGCGAACTTGATGATGGAACACGGGCGAAGACAAATGAAGAATTGCAAGAAGAGTTGGACCGTCTTAGCGTGCTGCATGAAGAACAAATTGCAGATATGGAGGCGAGGGTGGAGTCGCTCAAACAGCAGCTCGCAAGCTCAGAATCGTTGGAAAGATATTTACGTTCGAAGATGGCGCTATTCGCCAAGGAGGACAGCCTACGAAAGCAAACCCCAGTTGCGTCTTTCCAAACGATTGACGAGGTAGGGGAGAGAATTTCCCAGCGTGACCAAGATTGGAAAGCCCTGGATGAGAGTTTGCCGAAGGAAGATGAACGACTGAAGAAAAAAGACGTGGACCTACAAAAAATTTAAGAGAGACTTCTCAAGCAGCAAGCTGTGCTCCAGCAGCAGGCCCGTGATCAAGACGAAGAGCGCCACCGCTTGGATGACCAAACGGCATTGATACAACAACTAGAGCGCCGATGCCAGCTCGCTATCGCGCGACAAGAAGACGACAAGGTTGCCAGGGATCACCATGAACGTGCCATCTCTAACGAGATGGAGCGGCTTGTGGTCGCACTTCAAGAACAGATTTCGTGGAATGGGTATGCCCCTGCCGTTAATGACTGGAAGCGTCGCTGGGAAGTGGAGCAAGAGATGAAGAAGGCTGTTCAAGCAGATCTCGCGAATGCAGTTTCGAAAGAAGCTGAAATGAACAACAAGATCGCGGATCTCTAACTGACAAGGGCGTCCAACTTGGCGTGTGGGATAACCGAACATTGCATTGAACGGTTTGCGAAGAAGAGCGCGAATCCCCGGTATGGTAAGTCAAGTCATGCACTAACCTCTCACTATTATCTAACATTCATTACGGTGTCAATGGCTATAGATGATATAACTACGAAGAAAAAGCAGCACAGTTTCACCGCCAATATGATGAAGAAGATTTACTACGCCAAAGGGGTCGAGCTCCTCGAGGAGTTGAACGAATTCGGGGAGACTCGAAACAATTTGTGTCATGACCATGATGGATCAAGCTTGAGGACCACCAACCATGAGCGTTTCCAGTCCTTGTGCTACCACATTCAAGCTGTCGTTCGCAGCATGTAAATATTCGTCACGAAGTTGTTAGCATGTGTGATAAAAATCACTGTCGTTATTTATTATATTTCAACTCTTTTACACAATGTTACTAGTGTTGTGACATCAAAATGTCAGATAAAAACTGCGTGCATACGTTTTCCAAAACATCGACCTCACAACATGATATATTGTTGAAAGACCTCGCGCGCGAAGAGGGCTCACAGAGGACTCGAGACGTGCTACTGTTTTTAAAGGGGTACTAAAATCTTGTGTGCGCCACACTCACGTTGAAGCTGAAGGGATCGGTCTATGCAAACGCAGCGTCCGTCGGTGGGTCGAGCAACTGGCACAGCGCAGCTCTACCCGTGACCACCGTGCATGCATGTAGATCCATCGCTGCCAGCACAATCGCTGACAAGGCGGATGCATGTGGATCCCGCATGCTCTATCCATGTGTGTTATTAATACAAAGTTTGTATTTAATACTAAGCTTAGTACTCATTGCTTTGTTGTCGTTGTTGTTGTTGACCCCGCTAGAATCCCGGGTTCCCGGATTCTAGCGTGTCGGTGCTGCAGCAGTCTTCTGCACTCACGTGGTCACCGGATGAAATATGCTGGGCCATCGAAAACGATGCCTAGCCTCCGCTATGACGGTCACCGCGCCAATCGGTGGCGTCGACCGGCGGAGCGATATACACGTCGACGGGCAAGGCAAGTTGCCGCAAGAGCCAGTCTGACAGTACAGTACCGCGGGCGTCAGTCGCACGAGCGTCGCTTCAAGTGGTGAATCGACCGGAGTCTTTGCGCTCACATCAACCAGCGGCTCTCGCAGCTGCGGCCAGCAACTTGCCTGGGTAGTAATTTTTATGTGTTGCCTATCTACTGACCTACCTGTTGCCGGCAAACGTGCTGAAAACCTGTTGTCGGCCCCGGATTATCTGTTGCCCTTGACGGATGTTTTTTGGATTGGATGATCGGGCTCGTGAGCTCCTCGTTTGCACCGCCAATTTCGCTTCGCTCATGG
>JAIKVD010000775.1:0-15109 GCA_024679075.1 Phytophthora uliginosa
CCTGAGAAGGAGCAGTCAAGAGTGGCGCCCATGTCGCCAGATGTCCAACTGCTGTCGACTCTTGTCGAGACACCGGCGGACGGTCAAGTACTGACCATTGCACCTCTGGTGAAGGTGCAAGCTGAAGAGACGGCAGACGTCGTGGAACGGATTGAGGTGGAGACCGCACTGGTGATGGAGGCGCCGTCTCCGGTGATCGAGGTGACGACGAACCCTGAACCGGCACGCAATGCCGCGGTGGAGCAGGTGACGACGGAGCTGAGCAGCACTCTGGCTGACATGAGTCTGGGCAACGAAATCAGCACAAGCAATGAGTTGGCGACACCCGATGCGGTAGTCGACGAGGTTGCAGAGAAAGTGGAGGCCACGCCTGCAGAAGTTGCCCCGCCTGTGGTCGAGTCCCCGGTTGAAACCGTTGTCAGCGTCCCAAGTCCGGTGCAGGAAGTGCAGGTTGACCCCGTCGCAGACGATCACGTGGACGTGACTCTTTCTCCCACGGGTAACGTCGAAGTCAATTTGATTTCAGCACCGGCGCCAACCCCAGCGGAAGCACCTTCAGCTGAAACGCCAGCCCCCGAACCAGCTGCAACGGATCTACCGGCGACACTGCCAATTGAAGTGACTCCAGCTCTGACTCCAGTGACGAATGAAAGTGGAGGTACTGCTACACCGCCTCCAAATGAGGAAGCCTCGCCTCAACCTCTGCGTCGCAACAAAAGAAAGGGTGACTCGCCGGAACAGCAGCCCCATTCAGCTCCGGTTGCAGTCCCGAAGGCATTTCAGAAAGCCCAACAAAACAAGGCGGTGGTATCGTCTATTGTCGCTGCTAAATCGAAGCACGTAGTGCCTAAGGACTCGTCGGAGCCTCACCCACAGTCGCGTCCAGCCAAACGAAAGGGTGATGTAGCCGACACCAAGCCCCCTCCAACCCCCATCACAGAGCCGGCGAAAGAAATCCGGCCAAAGCGTTTGGTGGCGCGTTCGAGCTCGGGCTCTGCATTAAGCAAACCAAAGACCGAACCAGACGCAAAACCGAGCGCTACGGTGGCGGCACGTCCTGTGCACGACTCTAAAAAGGATTCAATGATGAATCCTACGGCGAGCAGCTTGGCGCGAGCAACAACAGCTGAAGCTCGCAAGGCCTTGCTAAAAAGTGGTGTGGCCAAAAAACAACCTACTCGCAAGTCGATGTGGGCTAAAACCGCAGCAAAACCGCATACACCAGCTACTAGCCTTGCGTCCGACAAGCCCTTGCCTGCACCTCCTGCTCCCGGTGGAACTGATGATGGAGATGACAGTCAACGCAATGTGAAGCGGCGGCTCAACACAACCGAGGCAGAGGCTGCAAGCAAGCGGTTGTATGAAGATGCCAAGGAAGCAAAGCTGAGAAAAGATGCCCGGCGTGCCGAGTTGCAAGAAACGTATACCTTTGCTCCACAAGTAAACAATTTTAAGCGACGTACAAACCCGGGGGAAGCCGATGATCCCAATCAAGACCATTTCACCCGACTGCATGCTCAAGCGAAGGAGCTACTGGAGAAAAAGCGGGAGCTTCAGCACCAGCATGAAAGAGACGGGTGCACGTTTGCTCCGTCGATTTCTGCGCGAGCAAAGCGCTTGACTCGAACGAATTCAGGCCCTCGATACGAAAACCTCTACAAACATGCTCAAGAACTGAAACAAAAGCGCGAGGAAAAACTCTTGGAAAAAGCCAAGACAGCGGAGGAACAATGCCCCTTCAAACCCAAGATTACTGCCTCCAAGTCGCCAGTGAAGACAAAGCCCCTCTACGATTCGGAACGCGAAAGACAGAAGCGGCTTGCACTCGAGCAGAAAAAAATCGAAGCTGAAATGACCGAGTGCACTTTTAAACCGAAGGTGTCTGCGAAACGTATGAAGTCCAAAGCTGAAGAACCAGCAAATGCGACGAATGATGCTGCCGTCGATGCTAATCCTTACAAGCGTCTCTATCAAGCAAGCATCGATCGGACGGAACGGCTTCAGAAGCTCCGCCAGGAGCGCGATGAAGAAGAAAAGGCGCAAGCACCCTTCCAGCCCAAGATTACAGCACGCTCGCGAGCCCTAAAAGCCAAGGCGCAAGCGAAGGAGCCCTTCCACAAGAGATTGTACAACAAGGACTATATGAAGAAGCTGGATGCTGAACGGGAGCAGCGACGTCTCGAAGAAGAACAGCAGTTCACGTTCAAGGTAAGAAGCATCGTCTGACTTCTAAAATGGTTCGCCTCTTACGTGTTGTTGTTTGTCATTGCAGCCAGAAATTAACGAACCTCCCGAAGAGATCAAGACCAAAGTAAATGAGCGTGCTAGTCCTCGGAAGAGCATTTTCGAGGTTCGTCAAATCTAAATGCACATTGTATGATTTTTATCATGTTTGCTTATATTTGTTCGTCCGTATTGCACTGTTCGTAGCGCCTCTACGACGAGAAAAACAAGATGAAGGAGAAAATCGAGATGGGTGAAGAGCTTAGGCTTCAGAAGGAGATGGCTGAGTGCACATTTCAACCTCAAATCAAAGTTGATGCCAACTGTGAGCCAGCTCCACCGGTCTGGGAGCGACTTACGAGTTACGATAAGGCCCAGGTGATTGAAGAGCGCGAGAAGCTGAAGGAACAGCTAGAAATGCAGGAGTGCACGTTCAAGCCTGAGGTCAAGTCACCTGATGCACTTTCGATGAAGCGAAGTCCGTCGTTTAACGTCTACGACCGACTGACTGGCAGCGGCAGTAACTCCCCGCTGGACCCGACGAGATCAAACTTTATCACGAGACGACCCAGCAGCTCTCCAGGCCGACAAAGTCCCGATGTAAGTTCCTATCCTTTGGAGGAATAGCATACACAATGTTATAATATCGTGGTGTATTGGCAAACAGACAAAGGGTGTCTCGATTGGCCGGATCATCAAGTTAACGAAGTTTTCCCTACCTACTGAGAGGAAGATGCCAAGCAGGACCTACTCGATTAGCCAGCCGTCTAGTGTGAACAAGCCAGCGATGAAGAGGTCCACTTCATTTTCAGCTCCCAAGTCGGCGGCTTCATCGCCAACCATATCGACGGCGGACATTCTCTCCAATCTTGCTGGACGCTCACAGCACGGAGAAGCTTCAACTGCTACTTTTAGCGGAGATGCCACGCTGCCCCAGTCCATCACGGAAAATTACGAGTCGTGGTCTGCTGCGCTGGACGCGAAACTACGACACCTATAACAGCGACGAGGATGAACCTCAATTATCGAAGTATTTTATTGCCTAGGGCCGATAGACAGGAAATATTCAATTGCCTCCTTATAGCAAGCATCAGCAGGTGCTAGTTAAACCAAAACACGAAACACGATGCGCTGTCCAGTGTTCGAAATCTCGGACATCGTGAAGAAGCGTAGGTCATATACATATACTGCGCGTAGTATTTAAATGGTAAAGTGCCTCAACTCTGTTCAATGTGTTGGATCTAGTGTGGCGATATCGCTGATCCAAGCTTAGTCGCCGCCAGTGGGCCCAATGTGCGGTAGTGCTCTGGATCGTACACCCGTTCAAGCGCCTGGACCAAGTGAATAATTTCGTCGGCCCACGCGTGGAGGCATCGACGATCCAGGAATGATGCGACACGACTTTGATTCCCTGTAAACTCGGCACGGGGATCGCATTGCCCGAAATTGACTTGCATTAGCCACGTGACACTTGTGCCTTCCCATGGAGTCGGGGTGATCAGCCATCCCCCGAGAATGCAATCAACACGAGAGCCGTGAGTTGATCCAAGAACCCGAGGGTCTTCCCAAGCAGCGGCATCTGCCGGAATCATGACGATAGAAATGGTACCGCTCTCGTCCACCCTGCGTACGCACGATACATTAGTGCCGACAGAAAAAAACGAAACAAATAAACAAATGTGTTAGCTACTCTACCTCCACGTTTTTCGCGAAATCATTTGCAGCTTGCCGCGGCCCCAACTGCTGCCCTTGAAGACTGTCCGAACAGTCCACGTGTTCTCGTTTTCACGACTGAGCACCTCTTCACTTTTGACAAATGGAGCCCACGACACCCCGACTCCATGTCCCGGCATCTCGTCATCCACACTTCGATTCATCACCATGTCAAAAACTGCACGAGCTGGAAAATGGCACGTCGTGACACGTTTAACCATGTGGAAACTGTCGGCCACCTTCTCAAAGACTGTGTCGCAGGGCCCTGGCTTACGATTTACCGTCCACCCGCTGTATTGACGGGCATGTTTCTTCAGCTCGTTCAATGCTGCAGTAAGGCTCCTATCTTTTGAGGGTGCTGCGGCAGTCAGTGCTGGGGGAAGATTCAGAAACAGACGCAGCAAATACCATTGCGCGATACTTCCTTGAGCTTCCCCTCCCAACACCATTTTCTCCAGCGCGCAGTGAACGAAATCCTGAAGTCCGCTTTTGCGACGGTGAAGGAACCCGTCCGTGAGCGTGTCTTGACGTCGCAAAGCGCAGTACGTCTTGGGTGGCAACAACTTCCACAGCCCCGCAGATGGGAACATCGCACAAACGTGCAGAGCAAAGTCGTAGAATTCGCGGAAACGCCGCTCAACTGTGATTTCGGACGTCGTTAATGAAGGAATGCGCGTAGCTAGTGAATACACCGCGATCTGGGAATTGGTAACTCGCACGTTGCGTACGTTGCACTGGAGCAACGCATGTTGTACTCCAGACGACGAGGTCACCCACCGACGTGGTTGATCAGCAGCAGCAATCGGTCTGGCTGATGGTAACGGAAGCGTCACTGCAGGAGCTCGAACCTCCGAGATATCCGCGACGGAGACGGAGCGCTCAAGGACAGTGGCAGTTGTGACCTTCTCAATCGCGTGAGGTGCTGAGTTTGCACGATCAGGCAGTGATGGATGAGGTTGATCTGGTTTACTTGGGAGGATAGTTGAGGCGGCAGATGAACTATCCAAAATGGCGTCGATAATGGAACTCGCTCGAGCAGCAGTCTTCAAGAACATCACTTTCGTCGGGGAGGGTGGGGCTGTGGAGCAATCATGGTCTTCACTCTCTTCAACTGAAAGCTGCGCGTGGCAGTCACGGCACACGACAGTCGGGGCTACTGGGACCCATACCGCCGGGTCACTCGACGCGAGGCCGGAGTCCATTGTGAAAGGGATCGTCAGCTTCAGCTCGGCTCGGAATATTTGATGCTGGGACTCTTTTATAAACGGGAGCTTTTTCAATGTCTTCGGCCGCGAAACTACTTGAATAAGTCGCCTCAGGACATGAGGCTTGGGGCTATTTTCGCGTACACAGGCGTGTAGTGTCATCAACACCTTCAGGAGTCGACAAAGCTCCATGTTTTAACGGATACGCCAATTGTTTGCTAGTTGTTTACAGTTTTGACGTGAACCGCCTGGCTCCAGACGTCTGCAATGGTGCCAGTGGCTTTTCTTCAATGCTCAAACGACTTGAGAATTTCGGAGCTGAACGTTGGGAGCTCGTAGTATTTCCAGCTGCTGTAGTTGATGCCCGTCTGCGTTGGGCAGAGACCTTCGTTGGTGCATCAAAGGTGGTAGTCGTACTTCTTGACGAGGCTCGATCGGTTTTTCGCCCCGAAGCCCTTTTGGTACTTTGGCGGGGGACACGAGAACTGGTTGATCCAGCTCCGGTTAGCGAAAAGAGCGAGCCCATTAGTAGAGTGGAAGCTGCAGATGGAGGGGGTTGGGGGGCACGACTGAGCAGTGTTGGCATAGCAGGATGAACTTTTAGTTTGCGTAAAGGATTCGCTGCACCACCAGGGGTGGTTGGCCTTCCAGTTAAATTTCGCGCACTGGGAGCCGCACTCGACCTTGCCTGCCAGGCTTGAGGGCGCCTTGGCTGCTGAGCGAGTCCGAGCAGTTCGTGCTCAGTACCACTACGAGACGTGTTCACGCGGAGCGCTGGAGCTTTTTGCTTCAAATTTGCGAGTGACTCAAGCTCTCGAGTGGTGTAAGCAGCCCGTCCCCGACCGGTACCCTTGGTCGCGCCTGACGCTCGAACAAAAGGTACTCCTACTCGAGCTTGAGGAGGTCGAGGACGAGATCTTGCTGTCGTTGCCTGCCTCTTAGGTAAAGCTGGAATGGTATGGCGTGGAGCAGATTTTCGGCTAGAGCGGAAAGTTAACGAGGCTTGCGCTACCCCGCGATTCCGAGCGATAAAAGCTTCGACTACCTCAACTCCTTCTTCGTCGTCACGCTGCGTCAAGAATGTAGCGCCTCCAATTTTACGCTCGCCACCGCGTTTCGTAGTCTCCTGTCGATTTTGGATCTTCTTCTTCAACGCCTCTTTTCGAGAAACTAGTGACCGAGATCCCTTCACAGCCTTACTTTTTCGTCGGGTGTCGGTAGTGGGGCGATGGCTATCAGTTTGTAGGGTAGTCCGACGTTTGTGAATTAGCGGATCTGGCCTCTTAACAGCGTTGTGCTTGGAAGCTGCCAGTGATGGTACTGGAATTTCAGCTTTGCCTCCCAGAAGCGATGGGACTTTTACTGTCCGCGAAACAGGCCCACGACGACAGCGAGCAGCAATGGCAGCGGAAATAGGACTCGTTGGAGCTCTACCCGTCAGTGCAGCCTCGCGTTTCTCCCGTTGTATGGGTGATAGTGCCTGAAGAGTTGATGAATGTCCAGATATCGGATTCGCGAGTCGGTTGATAGTTTCCCGACGCGTCTTTCGCACAATAGGTGCGGTACCGTACGTGCTCTCCATGTATGCGAGACGAGAGGCGATGCCGTCAACCCGCGGAACTTTGGCGGGATCCTTGTAGAATTCGTCATTTTTCTCACTAGGCAAACCAATCCTGACCTTCTCAAATTCGGAGTGATAATTCTCCATCGAGCGATCTTCTGGCTGCTTGGCGAAAATCCTCTGCGTCTTTGAGTACGGGCTAACCTGACTTCTTGTTGCTGGAGGAGGAATTGCATTGCTAGGATAAAAACTCAGCAGATCCGGTCGAGGCGTATCAAGCACTGACTTTAGATCTAGCTTCTCTAGAAATCGCAGTGTTTCTTGCTCGAGGTTGTCATTGTTGTGAGATCGCTGATTGTTGGTCGACAGTCCCAAAGTGCTGTTGAATCCTCGATCTCGGTTCAATACCTGCGTTTTTCTGGGAGCCGCCTTGCCGCCATTATCGACTGTTCCCTCTTCGGAGTACGAGTCGTCTTCCTCCATCACTTGCTCTAGCTCGGAGCCCCGTCGAGATGCTCGTCGAGAAATGTTATTATCTTCTTTTTCTTTTTCTTCTTCGTCGTCATCATCGTCGGGACGAGCATTGACCAACTCTTCAAGTTTTAGCCGGGGAATGAATGGGGGCAACAATACTGGCTGGGGTGGAGTAGGTCTCGTCAGCCTTGGATTCGTCGTCGAAGGTGCTCGTTTTGTGGTGGGTTTCTGTGGTAAGAAGGTTGGCACAGCAGGATTGCATCCCGTCGGAGCGTTATCATCGGCCTCTGCCTCGTTTTCTCCTGCAAAGAGGTCACGAAACAGCTCTTCGTCGTCTTCTTTCGGCCTAGCAGAGCGAGACCCCGACGTAGGTGACGTGGGCGAACACGTTGCACGATTGACTATCCGAGTGGAGTACTCGGAGAAAGAATCGACTGAGTAACTCCGAGTAGCGGGCCGCACGGGCGATGGGGACGATAGCGGCAGTGGTGCAAACAAGCTGCCCGTCATTCCTCCCTGCGAAATGGTCTTCACGACGGACTTCCACACACTGATGAGGAGAAGTACTGAGTGTATTTTTGCCCTGCCACGCTATTTATTTCCTCGTCTCCACCATCAGCCAACAGTCAGATAAGTTAGATACGCTTTGGGTTTTGTCGATACTGTGGTAAAGGGACTTCGAGGCTGTAGATATGCCGCCCCCACCACCACCCAGGGCCCCACCCCCGCCCAGACCAAAGGTGCCACCGCCACCACAAGCAAAGCCAGTTGACGCTAACGCAGCTAGCATTCCACCCCGAGGTCCACCAGGACCACCGAGGGGTCCTCCACCCCGTCCACCAACAAGTGATCCGCAACCAAAGCCAGTCGAAGCCGAACCCCGAGGTCCACCGGGACCACCAAGGGGTCCTCCTCCCCGTCCACCGCCGAATCCTCCTGGTCCTCCAAGAGGTCCACCACCAACTGGGGTTCCGCTTCCACCGAGAGGAGCACCACCGGGGCCGCCGAAGGACCCACCACCGCAGCCACCGAAGGACGCACCACCTCCATTACCAGATCGCAGCGAACCTGCAAAGGATGAAGCCGCCGAGGCCGCTGCCAGTCTTGTCGCAATCCAGAAGCTACTGCGCCGTGGCCGCCTGAGCTTCACACTGCTGGAGGCGCGCGAGCTGCGGAGAAAAGGCGGCTCGGTGGACGCAAGACGCTTCACCGCCGACCCATACGTGAAAATCGCAGTAGGCACCAACCCGTTGTCGGCCCAGGAAAAGCGGAGCAAGACGCTCAAGAAGAGCGGCACACCCGTGATATTCCACGAAGAGGTTGTGCCGTTTGATCTCACGGACCCCGTGGCGCTCGTGACCGACGGCGACCTACCGATTAAGATCGAGGTCTTCCATGAGAACCTCCTCTCCGACGAACTTCTTGGTGAAGTTCGATTCTCCGCACTTCGCTTCTTCGATGGCCAGCCGCACCACGAAATCTTTCCTCTTTCATTGCCAGCCATGCCGGGCGCTCCCTGTGGCGAGCTGGAGATTGAGGTGAAGCTGGAAGAGGCTCTAATTGGGATGTTGTCGATAGTACTGATGGAAGGCCGCAATCTCAAGAACATGGAGCTCATTGGGAAGCAGGACCCGTACTGCCAACTGTCCATTGGTAAATTCACAAAGCGTGGCAAAACCATCGACAAAGGTGGACGCAACCCCTACTTTGGAGAAGAGGAACTGCTCTTCTGGTTTAATGAAGACCTTTGGACACGACCCATGACGCTCCGGGTATTTGACGAGGACATTGGCAGCGATGATCTTATCGGCGACGCCAAGTTTCCGGTGCTGCACTTCATGGCGCATCGTGGGGCGCAGGAGCACGCAATCCCGTTGCGTAATAAAGGAAGTCCGGCAGGTGAAGTCCTGATGCGGATCGAGTTTTTGCCTGCAGGTGTGCTCACAGTGACCTGCCACTCCGCCAAACAGCTACGCAGCGTGGATGCAATCGGGCGGCAAGACCCCTATGTCAAACTCACTCTAGACGGCCGAGCGACGCAAATGGTCAGAAAGACCAAGACGGATACGGACGGCGGCAGCGAGCCCGAATGGGGTGGCCAGGTGTTCCGGTTTGATATCGTCGACCAGTACAATCTGCAAGTAGAGATCTGGGACGAAGATTCTGTTGGTGCTGACGACCTCATCGGTGCTGCATCACTTTCGTTGCTGCCGATATTCCGCTATGGATATGCTGACGACTGGCTCAAGCTCTGGGTCAAAGGCCGATTCGGGAACAAGGACCCTGCCGGCATGCTCCGACTGGAAATGAGCTTTGAAGGCCCTGCCGGTGTGGCATATCCACAGCACCAGGTCGGCATGGACAACTTTACTGAAAAAGAGCGCCGAACCAAGGAGACGGCGGGAATGATCCCATCCGCCTCCGAGCCGGACGGTGGTCAGGATGCGGCGATGGCTGCCAAGGCACATGCACTCACAAGGCCAGCTAAACGCGTGGTCGAAAATACCAGCGAGTTCTCTGAAGAAGAACTCTTAGGCGCCTTTCGGTTCCTTGACGTCGATAAAAACTCGTTCATTGGCGCCGCCGAGCTGCGCCATCTTCTCATTTGCATGGGCGAGCTCATCACTGATGCCGAGGTCGACGAAATGGTGCGACTCTGTGATACGGACGGCGATGGACAGGTTAGCTTCGACGAGTTTCGGAGAATGGCAATCCATCCCGACCCAGGTGGTCCAGAGTTCGCCTTAGCAATGGCAGAAGCAGAACCAGAGGAACCGGTACCAGCAAGCGGGGCGAGTCTCACAGTCGAAGACAAACAGCGGCAGCAAGAAATCAAGCAGGAGAAGTCGAAGCTCATGCGGCGGTTTGTTGAAGATACACGACCAAGTCTGGAACTTCTGGAGCGTGTGGCGAAGAAATTCCGCCAAATGCAACACGATACGCTGGACTTCGAGGACTTCTGTTCCCTGTTCGAGGTGGAGCCCACGGGCGAGTACCGGCGCTTGTTTGCTCTCTTCACCCCGGACAGTCAAAGCGACTCGGGGGCAGATTTGCGGGAGATGCTTCTCGCTGCAGTGAATTTTGTAGGTGGCGTTGACCGCACGCAGCGTGTTCGTTTCTGCTTCGAGATATTTGACGATGACCACAACGGATTCATCACAGAGGACGAGCTTGTGAATATCCTACGCGCCAACTATTTGGCTACGTCGGCTGACCAGGTAAGAAAGAAGGCCCAAACAATTCTGCGCCAGGCCGATGATAATGGCGACGGCCACGTCAGCTTAGATGAGTTCCATGCCATCTCTCGAAAGTTCCCCAATCTTCTATTCCCGCCCCACGACGCAGACTAATTGCACGCATAAACGAACAAAAAAATCCACTATAATTATCCAAGGAAACGCTGCAAACACGTTGTGAGAGGTTGGCTGGAAGGCTCCACCGTGAAAAAATATGAGAACCCTTGACTCTACTCCGGTCGAAGTGGCTGTCGATTCTCCTGAGAGACGTGATTCGATCCCAAGCAGTACCAGCAACAATGGTAGTATCCACTCTGGACTCGGGGAGGTGCGCGGGACTAACTGACGAGGTTGTCAACATTGGGCTTCAGTCTGACATTCATTCAATGTTTATCCAGACAAAACATTTAATGGAGCGATTGAACATAGCGCAGGTGAAGGTCAAGAGACTCCAGCGCCTAGAAGCCGCACTCGTGGATTTCTTCATGGAGGTCATGGACCGCAGCGATAATAATGACCGCGCTACGCGATCACTTGAAACCGAGTCGACATTTGCGCGAGGAAAACGGAAGGAGCAGTTTCTCAAGAAAGCTGAAGGTGATCCGATCTCTCTGTTGAACGCATTGCGAACACATCTTCGTCTCAAGTTTGCTGAGCAGGAGGCTCACGAGGCTGCCACTGAGCGACGATCTCTCGCGGAAAGCTTAAATAATCAGCAGAAGGAGCAAGATATCCGAGATAAGTTCCAGCAGCTCGAGCGCACATGCACCCAGTTCAAGGAGCAACAGCAGTCTCTAATGCGCCAGTTGAATCGACACGAAGTTGATCAGACACGCACACGTCGTCAACACCAAGCGCTTCTGGAAAAAATGAATATACAACTGCAAGAGGAGAGGTCTCGGGAGCAGGAAGCGCAGCAACTGGTAGCCAAGCAACAACAAGAAGTTGCAGCGCTAAAAGAAGCTCGAGATGCCTTGATCAAAGTTGCACAGACCCAGAAGCCCCTCGAAGGTGTTCGTGCTACTGGAGTGACAAATGGTACTGGGGTTGATAGTGGCAGCAATTCGTCAGCTACTCCTTCAGCTACAACGGCTGCAGCATCAGCATCAGGGGCGTCTCCATCTCACACAAATGGTGATTTCTTTGGAACACCAGCAGAAAACCAGACGCTTCGACGCGCTTTGCGGAAATATGAGCTCAAGATGGCGCAGACGGAGGCAGATAACGAGGAACGCAAGCGTGAGGTACAGCGCTTGCAGCAGCAACTAACAGGATTGCGTCAGAGCACGCAGCTTCAAATGTACTCCCAGCTCGAGAAGGAATCGCGGCACCTCCGTGAGCTTGCGGCTGACCTCAAAAAGCGACTTGCCGAAAGCGAAGCAGATTTGCTGCGTACGAAACGGACCCTTAAAGAGCGCGAGAGCCACATGCAGAAGATGAGGGACGAGTACGCGAGACTGTTCAATGCCGTGCAGAAGCAAAAACAACCCACGCATTATTATTCTCCATCCAAGCTTGGCCGTTCAGCTAGTACGATGCAACTTGCAGCAACATCGCAAGCTGATCACTCGCCGTCAAGACTATCTGGAGGCACAGCCACGGATGTGCATTCTGAAAGTATACCCGCGACTGCAAATAGTGAGCACCCATATGTGGTTGAGCACTATCGCTCAGAAGCAGCACGGGTGGAGCGCGAATCTGAGGCGCTAAAATTGCAGATTCGACGCATGATGGCGTCAGAGCAGCTCCATAAGCAGAAAACAAGGGTGCTGCGAGCAGAAAAGCAAAGTCTCGTTCGGGATCGCGATCAACTGCGTGCCGACTTGGATCGCGCCAAGCGGCACATCACACTCCAGAGTATTGCGATGAACCGGCAGCAAGCACAGTCGACGGCAGAGACTCGAAAAATAGGTTTTGCCAGCGTACCACAAGACGTGAAGCAGCTACAAAAGCGTAATGCATTCCTAGAGGAGCGATTTCGCAAGTCACTGCAGAGCAACTCCACTCTCACTACTATCGGTGCCGTCGCCCGTCTAAGGAGCTCCATATCAGTTCCACCCGCATTGGATGGTGTTGACCCTGCAACAATTCCTGACAACGAAGCGGACTCGGAATCTGCAATGGCTGGTCATCATGATCCTCGAATCCGGAGACACCGCTCAATGTTTATCATCAAAACTCGTCCAGCATCAGCTGGCGCCACTACCAAGAAGGGCAACGGAAGCTCCCTTCGGTCGATCATCAAGGAAGATAACGCAAGATCCTTCCAATCACTGGATACTGCAACGCTGCAGTCACTTCAGCAAGTGAAACGAGCTACTCGAGTACGCCCCCAATCCGCCAACCACACCAAATAGCCAATATTTAAGTATTGCCAAAACGTCGACCTGTTTCATCCACGCTGAACGTTGCATAGCAGAAAGCCATGAGAACAAATTCGGTATTTTTGGTAGTGCTTCATCCGCGTTGAGCAAGTCCATTTTGTTCGCAGCATGGACGGCAACTTCGACGGAATCGATGGTCCAAAGCACGAACGTGTGGCAAAAGCACTCGAGCAGGTGAACGGATTCCGATATCGTAAGGATGTTGAACTTAGTGGGTTGATCGTGTCGCTGCTCATCTCGCTAATGCTTCTGTTTATCACCATTTGCAACCAGGGTATCACCCGGCCCCGCAAGATGGCAAAAAGATCTTGTGCTTTGATTCTGATGGTGAAGAAGACTTGAGCGGTGGCGAAGACGAAGAAGACGAGTGCTCGGGTGATGAGACGCAGCGACACGAGCGCCGGCGTACCAGCAAAGGAAGAACCAAACACACGAATGACGACTCGAGTGTCTCGATAATGACTCTCGATGACCATATCGAGAATTTGTTGCGGAAGACACGCACATTGGCGATGCTGAAAATTGCGAACAATACGGCGGGTACCATCCCGTCCGACAGCGAGGACGATAGTGACGAAGCTGACGACGTCGTGTCGGAAGAATTAAGCATTGGCAGCTTGTCATCCGTTGGATCACCGAAATATGGGGCGTCTTCCGGAAAATTGTCCAGCTTCGGCAGTCTCTCCCTTGGCGGGACGCCAAAACATGGGGCGTCTTTTAGCAAACTTTCTAGCCTCGGTAGTAGCTCCAGTATGGGTGGACGCAAATCAAGCCTTCTCGGGACCGCGGCGATGCGCTTGGCTCGTACAATCAGCGCCTTCCTTTGCCTGCCTCGCGCAATTAGCTACGTTGATCTGGAGGCGGTAAGTTGGGGTTCTTTAGGTCTTCGAGTATGTTCACATCTTCGATTATTGTGATCTTGTGCAGATCACGGAGAAATTGTTAGAGTCACCAAGTGATCAGTTTGACGATGAGGAGTACGCGGATCTCATTGACTGCCACGTCGACTCAGCTCGTGAAGATGAAGTACACACGGAGACAGATGAGGACGAGCCTATTTGGAAACGTCGCAACTCGGTACAATATGCTACTGCCGACACGATCCTATCTCAACATAGTCCATGTGTCACCACTAACACACTCATATGTCGAGAACAGAGGCCAATCCGACCGCTAAACCTTGCTGAAGATCCCACAGACTTGGAATTAGTAAGTGTTCGATTGCTTCTCGGCATTCTATCTCCGCCACTAATACCCCTTTTCATATTTCTTGCTCTAGCATCAACGGCAAATATTCGTGGAGGCAAATCGCTTTGGCGGCGTCTCCACTCGCGTAAGTAAATCCATCATTTGAATGAGACGATCAGATCGTTGAAAGCGCTGAGGTTGCTAACAGCACCAATTATCCCCAGAACTTCTTTTTAGCGTCTAGTAAACACCTGCTGGCCAAAGATGATTCCAAAGGCAGCATGTACTTTGGCGTAAGCCCAAGCGGACGCTTGCTCGGCTCCACGACGAACGGCTCAAGCAAAAGTTTGAACTTCGGCAGACAAGGAAGTGGCTCCACAGTTACATCGAATTCCAGCAGCGATGAAGCAGCAGCAGAGAACGCGGACAGCTCCTTTAACGAAGAAGAGTACACCAAGTGGCGCACGCAGGTAAAGGAGGACTACCTCGCATGGCTGAACGCGAAGGTGGAAGCCCGGAAGCGTCGTAAGATGCGCGTGAAGAAAGGGGACCCCAACAAGAAGCCCCGCTGGTTGCTGCTTTACGAAGCCAGCAAAAACCCGACGCAGAAGTACCGGCCGGACGAGAAGGAGTAGCTGCTCACTTCGCTGGAATTCGCACACTTAAACACTTTCTTCACTGTTGACATCTTCATTTCTTCGCAGCCAGTGCTGCATTTTCCGCCCGCGCTGCTGCCTCTTCGTCGATCTTCGCTTTCTCCAGTGCATATTTCGCCATAGCATGAGGCATGGCTGATCCAAAACCGTACAGGAAAACCCCGATAAACCCCACCATCAACAGCTTGTTGCGCACTCGGCGCGCACTTGCTCGTGGGTCAATAGCCTCTACCACGGACGACGACGTCTGTTTCAGCTTCTGAGCTCCCTCCGACACCGAGGATCGAACCCGCTCCTGAGCCGCATTGGTGGCTTCCGTCGCGCTCTGCTGCGCGCGCTTCTTCAAGTCGTCGACTGTGTCGCTAGCCGAGCGCTGCAACAGTTTGGCGTTCTCGCGCAGCTGGCGCGTGGCGCTCTGCTGGTTGCTGCGAAGGTTGTGCAGCACGCTGGCGCCGATGCCGCGGGCTTT
>JAIKVD010000776.1:0-15104 GCA_024679075.1 Phytophthora uliginosa
GGCGGCTTCCAGGGCGACATGGAGGCCCAGAGAGAGGACGGGGGCGGCGTCATGCCCATGGCGTCGCAGTCCGTGGCGCTCTCGTCTCTCGCGCGCTTCATGGCTGAGTCGAGTACCGTGTTGGGGAGCGCTGGGCTGACTGACTGTGCTGGCCGCGCGCTAAAGCGGAAGTGAGACGAGTTGTGGCGGGGAGCGAGATTGCACTTGACTTCAGTATGGATTATTGGTGGCGGGAATGCTAACGAGCACTACAGAAGCGCGTGTATTTTGCAACGACTAGCTTGAAGAGGTACGCCAGGGTTATTTACTTGGTCAAGGAAAGAGGAGAAGGAGTTTGTATGGGAGTTTACGAGTGGGGTATTAGTTGTCGCGGGGTACGGTTTGTGGATGACAGTCTGCAAATTACTAGTAGTGCGGGCCTAGTGCTTCCAGCTGGACGACAAAATGACACAGAAACGAGGGAGTTAGTGACCGGTACAGCTTCAACAGCAACAGCAACATCAACGTCCCTCACAGGGCGACACTTACATCTTGATGGTGCGGTCCTTGCTGCCCGACGCCACCATGTCGCCGTTGGGGCTCCAGTCCAGCGCGTACACCTCGTCGGCGTGACCAGACAGCGTCGTCTTGGCGTTCTTGGGCTCGCTCAGCTCCCACACCTTCACGGTCGAGTCCTTGCTGGCCGTCACGATCAGGCGCGAGTCGCTGGACCAGCACACCTGGTACACCGCGCCGACGTGACCTGTGAGCGTGGCCACGAACTTGCCGTTCTGTCCGTTCCAGATCTTCACCTTCTTGTCGAAACTCGCGCTGGCGAAGTAGCGTCCGTCCGGTGAGAAGCACAGGTGGTTCACGGGCTGCTGGTGGCCCGTGAGGCGGGCCAGCGGCTTCTTGCTCTCCGACGGCTCCCAGAAGAACAGTGTGAAGTCGTCCGAGCCCGACACCAAGCGCTCGGGCTGGCCCTTGCGCGCCTCCTGGTACCTCTTCAGCGCCGCCTGCTGCATCTCCTCACGCGACGCGAAGCTCTTGACATTGTGGCTGAAAGGTCCCGACCGGCAAACGTAGTCCACATTCAGCGCCAGCGTGTTGATGCGGTGGCCGTGGCCGATCAGCGTACGCACGAGCTTGCCCACGTGCTCACCTTCCATCGCCCACACCTTGATGGTACGATCGCGAGACGCACTGTACATGAGGCCTTCGCCACCCCACTTGATGCATTCCACCGAGTCTGTGTGGCCCGACAGCGAGGCGATGGCGCGCCCTGTACGAGCATTCCAGACCTTGATCGATCCATCCTTAGAGGAGCTCGCGAAGCGCTCGCACGTGGCATTGCGGTGCATCGGCTCCCACGTCAGCGAGTTCACCCACTGCTTGTGGCCCTTCATGGGCTGGCCGACCTGCTTGCCCGTCAGCGGGTCCCACAGACGAATCTCGCCGTTGCGGTCAGCCGACGCAAAGCGCGCTCCATCGGGCGACCACGCCGTACACAGCACGTGGTTCTTGTGTCCGCGTCCAGTGTGCTTGGGCATGCAAGTGTTGGTGTCCCAGAAGCGCACGGTGGCGTCGCCTCCGCCGCTCGCCAGCCTCTTTCCGTCCGGACTGAAACTCACGTGCAGAATCGCCTCCGAGTGGCCCTGCAGCGTGTCACTGCAGCGCGTCACAGGCCGCACACGGAACGCCGCCAGCGGCTGGAACGTGATGGTCAGCGCCGTCTCCGTCGACAATTTCTGCACCATCACAAATGCAACAACAACAGCAGCTTATCAGCAACTTTTTCACAGCCAGCACGAGCCTTGCATTGCTGGCAATGCACCCACCAGCTCCTCCACCGTGGCCTTGAGCGACGTCGTGACCTCCATCTCCCCAATGAACAGCGAGTACGGCACGCGGTTCTTGCCGTTCTGCAGTAGCTCGTTGACCAGTTCCTCCATCTGCCGCACGTTGGAGCTCATAGGGATCTCCAGTTGCGGGCCCACATTGTTGCCCTACACAGCAGCAATGGAGTCAGTGTAAACCTCCTCAATGTCATTGACGCATGAAGCGATGTGGACACCCACGTCTTCGCTCTGGAACTGGGCGATGGCAGACGTGGCGGCCTCGTCCTCCGACTCCTCCTCGTTGTCGCTGGCGTTCGGGTCCTCCGGCTTCATGGCCGCGTCAGCAACCGCCACGGGCTCGTGCTCCAGCTTCATCTTCTTGGCGACGTGCGTGGCCATGGCTGCGAATGGCGGTCTGTCTGTGTGTCAAAAGTCAAAAACTGTTGGGCCGCAGCCGTCGCCATGGGGATTGGTCAAAAATGGACCAGAGTTGAAGTTCAAGACCTGGCCCAAGCTGATGCGCTTGACAAGAGAGCTGGGATGGTGCGCATATCAGGTCGCAGTGGGAACAGGCTTGAACCCGTGAGTGTTGATAGGAGCTCAAGAGCAGAGCCCCAACTAATTCAGTCTTCATGTTTATCTACATCACAACAGAAGCTGTCCACTAGGCATCGCCACACGCGCGTGAATTGTGTTGAATCAAGAGAAACAAGTAAAACTCTTTGCATAGTGCTGATGTTTAATAGTCGGATAGGTCTTTATTTACGCCAAGTCCAGTGACCCTCGAGGGTTCAAGCGTCACTCGACTCCTTGGTAGCGTCGTTTGGTCTCACTCACCCAATTGAGCTCATGGCTGCTCGGGACGCCGCCGCTGCTGCTTCTTCCGTTCGAAATGGTACGGCGGAGAACCCGCGGGCTCCGGTTCAACAGCGTCTGCACGATGGGTTTCGCTCGGACCGTCGATATCTATCGCAGATGGTGCTGGACGCTCAAAACGAGCGAGCCGCTCGAGTCGAAGCAGTGCTGGAGTTGAAGCAGGACCTGGACGCGTCTTCAGCGAGAGTCGCAGCTCAGAGTGCAACAGTTCAAGCCCAAGAACAAGCGGAAAAGACTCACCAAGCTCGAACACATCAAAGTCTGCTGGACCAAGGCAAGAATCCGTACGAGGTGGCGAGACGCAAAGTTGTGCAGCGAGAAGCTCGCAAAGAGCGGTCGAAAATCGAGCGCAACATTCAAGACCGCGAGGCGAAACTTTTGGGGCGATTGGAGGCTGAGAAGGTCCTGCAGAGACGGAGAGAGAAGCTGGAGGCGGAACACCGCGCGTATGAACGCAAGTACCAGCGCGAAATGGGGCGAGCAGCGCAAGAGGAGCGGACGAAAGCGTATCTGTTGGCTCGGACAGGGAAAGAAGCGCTGGACCCTACGGGCAAACTCGTCCGTGTGTATCCTTCCCAAGAGACCACGATGAAAGACTACAGCTTCGGTCTTGGCCGCAGTGCTGTGTTGAGTCCTGAACACCGTCGGCGAGTTGTGGCGAAAGTGCTCGCCAAGGCTCCTCATGTCGGAACAGAGCCGACTGCTCTGCTGCTGCCTCGAAGGCGAGGTCGCCACACTCAACAAGAGTCGGAAGGCCAAGAAGGTCACAATCTGAGCTCGGGACGATCGGAGAGAGATGAGAAGGAAGACGCGACTTCGGAGAGACTCGTCATGCCGCCACTTCCAGGCGTGAAACCTGGCCAAGACCTTCACAAAGTCAACCACGCACTTCTACCAAGTTGCGATGTCAAGTTGCCACCAATTGCAGGGAAGGGGTCTCGTCGGTCTCAAGACTCGCGCATCGAAGATGAAGAGGAGCTGGCTTCTGGGGATGCATCTAACCCAACGAAGCTCCGAAAGGCTCGAGGTCGGAGCGTGTTGGAGGAACGACAACTGGCAAAAGCGCGACAACGGCAAAAAGACTCTCGATTCGCGCAGTCTCAAGTTGTATGGGGCAAGACGTTTACGGGCGACGCATTTCTCGCCAACCCGCAGATGCTCTGGTTCAAGGACTTCGACGTGGGTCGTCCGCTTACTCTCAGCTTCACTCTCACGAACATCTCCAACACCTTCAACCAGTTCCGACTACTCGCGATGGACGACCAAGTGATCGAGCTCTTCGACGTCGTGTACGAAAAGCCTGGGCGCATGTCCGCGGGCATGAGTTGTTCGTTGCGAATGACTTTCACGGGGACGGAAGGACGCGATTTGGACACAACTCTCTCAGTCGCAGCACCGACAGGAGTCTTCCAGATCCCAGTTCGCTGCACATGCAAGAAAGCAGTTCCAGTGCTGAACCAGAGGGACATTCGCTTCCTCGAAGTGGTCGCTGGTGAACGTGCAACAGTCGCCTTGACACTCGCTAACGAAGGCGCTCTCCCGCTGGAATTTCGAGTTCGACGACTAGAAACACCCCAGTCCATAGCTCTCGTGGATGATCTACCGGCCACTGACGAAGGTCAAGTTCTCGAGGCGAGTGAAAGTGAAGACGTTGGTGACCCTGACGACCTACAAAAAGACCCTAACACTAGTGAAAACCCTCAAGAAGACAAAGGCGAACATATCAACCAAGACGAACCAGCTGAAGAAGTTGTGGACGGTAACAATGACCTGGAGGTCGGTCAGCAGTCAACGCCTGCGTCTCGAGCTGCTAGTGCAGCCTCCACGAAAATGTCCGCAACTCGAACACTGCAAGTTGAAGCTGTTGAACCAGAAACGCACGAAGACGACGATGATGTTAGAGATCCACTCAGTGCGGAGGAGCTCGAGCTTGTTGAGCGTGTTCGCGAAACCACGAGGTTCAAACCTGATGGAGCTGACGGGCCGGTACGGTTCACGAAACGCGGAGTTGTGGAGCCGTATTCTAGCAGCTCCGTGTCCTTCACCTTCGCACCTGCCGCAGCTATGAAGCTGGACAACGAGCAGTACGTTCTCGAGTTCCCAGCAGCTTCGTCGTGTGGATTATCGTCCCCTGACCTGCGAAAGCTCGCGTCCATCTCTGTCTCGGTATCTGGCGTCGCCTCCGAGGTCCCGATTTTCGTTGCTCGTTCTCGACTGAACTTTCGCTGCTGTGCTTACGGGAAGCTGTATCGCCACCAGCTCGTCGTCTGCAATCGAGGCAAAGTCGCTCTGAAGATTCAGGTCCAGGTTCCAAAGGTACTAGCCAACTACGTGGAGTTGACTCCCGGCTTTGAGTTCGTACAAGCTTCGGTGGCTTCGCAGGAGGGCAAATTCCCGGTGCAAGTCAAGTTTCGACCCGAAGAGCGGATGTGGAAGCGAGTTGAACGCGCCGGTTTGGGCTCGCGTGCCCTAGGCATGCTGGCAGTTCCAGTGCAAGTCGTAGTGCCCGATCAAGTTGTGCCGGTTTTCTTCTTGCTGACAGCGAGACTTACACCTACAACTCTGCAGCTAGAGGTCAAGACCGGAAGCTCCGAAGGAGGACTGTACTTTGGCGCGTGCTGTGTTGGACACAGCGTTAGCCACGAGCTGACGATCTCCAATTCAGCTCGTGTGCCTCAACGCATTGGTGTCACTTCATTACCGAAAGACGTGACGATAGCTGACGTTTCTGCGGGAGTGGGGATTGTCCTTTTGCCTGGCGAGACACGAGCGCTGCGAGCTGTGTACGAGCCGAGTTTTCCGGGTTCACTCAAGGCTGCTGGCCACATGCCGCGAGCGAAGCCTGTGCTGACGCTCTGGTCCTCAACGTTCAACCAACAGTATACTCTTCCGTGTTCAGGTGGCGGCGTGGCAAGTGACCTGGTGTTTTCGCACTCGGCTGTTCGGCTCGGCGCTACGGCCCTGGGGCAAACGCAGACCTGCAATGTCAAGCTTACCAACCAATCCGAGAACCATACGTGCCTCCTTGAGCTGCGACTTCCACCTGAAGCTGCGTCCTTCCTGCGAATTACGCCGCTGGTCGCACGCCTGGCACCGCGTGAGACTGTGCGCCTGGAGATCGACTTCGAGCCGACGGAAGACATCTTCAAGCTTGCTAGAACGTGCTACTTGGAGGCGAAAACCGACACCATGGCTTCTGGTGACGGGGAGGCTGCTCCAGACGCCATCATCTCTTCAGCCAGAAGTGGGCAGGCAGATACGTCAGCACCGCTCAGCGATCGGCCACACGAAGATGTTGAAGCGAGTCCGGTAACACCGAGACGAGAGATTCCAACCGAGCCTCGAAGTTGCCACCACACTTGGACTATACTGTGCTTTCATCGGCTTGAGGGGACTGCAGGCGGAAGACGATCGACCAAGACCGAACCACAAACGCCATTGCAAGCGCTTGAGGTGCGAACTACAGTGACCGAGCCGGTGTTGACCCCGTCAGAGACCACGCTGGATTTCGGGCAGGTGGCGATCGGCCAAATGCTGGTGCGTGAGCTCACACTGGAGCTGGAACCAAGTGCGACCGACAGTGTGTGGCTACGCGCTCAACCGCTTCATGTACTAGGAGCATTCCGTCTTATTGGAGCCTTGCGCGAGGTATCACGTAGCTCCGACACCAAGAAGAAGCGTGCACTTCGTGTCGAATTCGAGCCTCGAGCCCCTTTGATCTACGAAGACGAACTGGAGCTGACAGCGTTGGGCGTGAATATTCGAGTTCGGCTTCGGGGAGAAGGCATCAACCCCAGCTTAACTCTCACGCCTGCAGACGGGAGCCTCGACTTCCAGGACATGCTGGCCCGAACACGAAGCGTGCGCGTGCTGGTGTTGGCGAACGGTAGCGCCTTCCCGCTGGCCTTTTCGATCGTACCTCTGGATGACATCAAGGATGGAGAAAAGGCTGGTACTATGGCGCCCGGAGCGAAGGAGGAAGACTCGATGACAACGTCGACGGGTTTACCGGTGTTCACGTTTTCTCCTACTAACGCGGTTATTCCTGAGAATGGTTCAGTCACGGTGCAAGTAGTTTTCCAGCCTGATCACCAGAGGCCTGGGCACTACGCCAAGAGATACCGAGTCAAGGTGCCGAACGAAAGCGAGCAGCACATCGTCAGCGTTGCCGGACGCTGCTGGGAGAATCAGCTTTACGTGTTCGCACCGACAGCTGATCCTTCACCACTTCCAAGCGACTCGTATGATACTGACGCTGGGTTGTTACCCAGGAGACCGCCGCTCTTGGCGCTTCGTCCAGTGGAGGACCTGTTTGATTTGCCACCTAGTGTTCCACTGAGCCAGCTACCGTCAAGCCTCGGAGTGGGTGACTTGCCAGTCGCAGGACTACGCAAGCCTCTGTCCTCCATCGTCCTCACCTTCGCTGGGGACGAGGCCATTCGGAGTCGCGGCGAGATCAGCAACAGCGACACGGAGTCTGGACGGACCACCAAGACGTTGTTCGTCGGCAGCACTACACCGAACAGCGGGATCTACGGCGGACTGGATGAAGTACCAGCAGGAAGTTCTGGCGGCTCCGTTGGCTCGTTCGAACTCGTTGTAGACGCTGCATCGCCTCACGCCAAGATGTTCACGCTCGACCCTGCACGTGGAGCCATCGCCGCTGGCCAACAACTCGCCATTCAAGTGACGTACCACCCGCCAGCCCCACCGATTGCATCGGATACTTGGACGCCTTCAAGTTCTGCTCGATCGACTGTATCGACCTCCGCCCGTGCGAAATCAGCTCAACGTCGACCGGAGCTGGAAGTGGTTCAGTGGGTGCAGGTGCGAGTGCAATGCACTCTCAAGGGCGGTGCACTCTGGCAAGCATTGCCAGCAGCAGGAGCCGCTCCAGTACCAGCATCAGGGACAGCAGCTACAACTGGTAACCAGCAAAAAGGAGCTGCTGCACACGCGAGTGCTCCGTTAGCTTCGGATGGAGCGGATACACGCATTGTTACAGTGATTCTGAGAGCTCGGTTCGAGACATAGTTTGATAGTGCCACGTTACATGGACGTCTGTCTACCCTGCCTTGTATATCATCACTGCTTTCTCGTTGTAGTAGAAGAAGACGAAGTTTCTTGTCACGTGCGTCACGAACGACCCGAAGTTGCGTCCGATGCAAACCACCCAGTGCGGGTCCCACGCCTCGTCCAGGTGGGCTTTAATCTCCTCGCACACCTGGCACCACACAGCGTCATAGCAGTTAAGTGGTCCACCGATCGAATGCAACGGAGTGGGTAAAAGCTGAGGTCTCACCGCCAGGCCGTTCTTCTCCCACTCCTCCGTGTCGAACTTGGCCAGTCGCGACGTGACGTGCTTGATGGCGTCCTCCAGCACGTCGTCCTCCATATCGCACGGCATCTTGACCTTGGCGCCCCACATGTGCTGCCAGCTCGGTGCCTCCCCCATGCTCGTCGTCTGCTGGTGGTGAGACCCGATGACCAAATGATCGCGACGTTTCGCTTTGGGTTTCTAGCATTCCGAGATGGCTACACTCCGAGACGCGAAACGACGTAGTGCAGTTACTTTTCACAGCGATGGCGAGGCGGCTAATGAGCAGGCGTGGAGGCAGCGCCAGTCAGCCGCAGGTGACGCCGTATCAGCAGATTGAGGTGCGAGTGTGTCAGCTCATTCCCACTAGAAATCGATGTTCGTGAGCGCATTGCTTTTTGTCTGCAGCTGGACGATGGATGGCGGGAGTGGGAGAATACAAAGCAGGAGCTCGCGCTGCTGAAGAGGCAATTGACAGAGAAAGTATGTTGCGGAAATTCTACGTGCAAAGCTCGTGAAGAATAAAACTGAACAAATTATGGGTAGGATGCACTGGTGATACAGCTCAAAACTGCATCTCGCCGGCTACAGGAAACACTACGAAAGAAAGACAAGGACGTACGACGCACTAGTTTTTCTCTATCATGTTGCATTCATTACACAGCGTCTCACTGGTCGGATCATAAAATTTAGCTGCAAGCTGCGTTTGCAATTCTGAGGTCACCGCAAGATGCCAAGACCACGAAAACCCGCAAGCAGGAGCTAATCGACCGCCTTGTATCGGAGTTTGTGCAGAGGGTAAGGCACAGCCCAGCACGTTGACACCTACAGTACTGGATTCACACCATATTCACCACTGGTTAGATAGGCGGCGACTGCTGAAGCGCTGGCGGAGGAACGGAGGCGAGAGCTCGACTGGCTTCGATATAGCAGGTACGTGGCAATGGAGTATCTACGGTATGAACTTGATGGCCATCCACTCATGTACATGGTAGCAAATTTCTTCGTTTCCAGGAACTGGAGACTGAAATTGAAGAGTGTCATACGGAGATTGGACGTCTCCGTGCAAAGTTCGAGACTACGGCAGGATCGCCGACTATCGCGGGAAAGTTAAAAGTCTCCTCTATACCATTGGCCACTAACGGCTCTGGGAGCTCTGTGAAGAAGACCAAGCTGGATCCACTGAATCTGGTTGTAGATGAAAGCCCCGGTAGCAGGATATCGGGGAGTGTCCCAAACAATTTGGCTGCAACCAGGATGCACTCCTCACATAGCTCTGTTGGTCAAGTTCGCGTCGTACCACTCGCTAAGGTTGAGCACCGCGAGGGTTTTGTCTCCAAAACGCGGCGAAGAGCACTCGAAGCCGATTACTACAAGCAAGTGCGTCTTGCTCAGCTTGAAGTTGAGTGCGAATTGGAAGAGAATCTTCACATTCGAGCGGCTCGTGAAGCGAAAAAGCTTCAAGCAATCGAGCACAGTGACAGACACGTAAATTTTGCGGTTTACAGTGCGAGATCTCAGCAAGAAGCTGCTGATGTTACTTTGGAAAACAATGAACCAGTTATATCGCCCAGTACCGGAGACGTACATGTAGATGCCGTTCAATTGGATGACGCTCGAGTACGGGTTGATGGTATGGAGCAAATAGTTGATCAGCAAAGTGATAAGAGCAATTTGGAGAGTGCTGACAGGACCGCTGGTACCAATTCACAAACCGCTGATCCAGCTTCGACTAAGGAAGCGGTTGTCCTCAAGACTGAGCAAACTGAGCTTGGCGAAAAGCATGATGATGACGACCCAGCTAGTAACCAAGCAACCAAAACGGAAGAAGTCCATAGTGCTAGCGATCGTGATGGTGGAGGAGGTACTGACCGAAATGTTCCAGTTAGTCAAGAAGACAATGAGCAGGTGCTTCCCAAACAGAGGACATACGAAGATGACGAGTTCGATGGTAGTGATGATGATGCGAATTCCAAATCAAAAGAAGCAGATCCTGCAAATAGTGCTTGGAACTTGGATCCGAACTCGAAAAATAACTACCAGGAGGATGAACTTCCGGTTAAAGCAGATTTCCGTGATGACGTTAGTACGGAGCGGACCATTTGGAATGCAGATCCGCATGTTGCTGCTTCAAATACTTATGAGCACGAAGCTGTATTCCAGCAAGAAGACTCGGTGTCAACCGAGGACAATGACACAAGTAATGCCTGGAATTTGAATCCAAGCCCTTCCGTTCCTGTGGCTATTCCCTCCTATTCAGCAGAGGAGCAAAGCGGATTAGTGGAAGACTCGAAAATAATTGATGACTCTGAAGAGCGAAATGCGTGGAATTTAGATCCTACTCCATCATCTGAACCAGCCCCACCTTCAGCTACAGTAGAGCTGACTGGTAGCCACAACGACGAAGTGGAGCAACCAGTCTGGAATTTAAACCCAGATCCTACACCTGACGTAGTCGCTAGTCCCGAGTTACCTCCGGGAAAGAGCGGAAATACTGAAGAGTTTCATCCGGAGTTTGTCGAAGATGATGTAGTCGAGGGTAACACTAGCGATGATGCAAGCCGCATTTTTGATCAACACTCCCCGGACACCACCTCCGTTGCAGAACCCGCCACAGCCAAGGAAAGCGAATCAACTGCCTGGAACTTGGACCCAGATCCGTCACCTTCTCCTACAAATGTCAATCTTTCTATCAACGAACACGCGGTAGAACCTGCGCAAACCGAAGGTTCACAAGTACCGGAGGTAACAAGTACGGGTAGCGATGGTGGGATCGATCATTTAGCACAAACCGAGTCGAATAGCCACACTCCCGGTTGCGAAGAAGGCCAAATTAACGCTTGGAATCTGGATCCCAACGGAATCGCTACCGAAGCAGCCGGTCAGCCCGAATGTACGGTGGCTAACGATAATGGTGAATGCGAATGGACAGTATGGAACTTGGATCCTTACGCCGGAGACACCAGCGAGCCGAGCA
The DNA here is from genome assembly GCA_024679075.1 of Phytophthora uliginosa. NCBI lineage: Eukaryota > Oomycota > Peronosporomycetes > Peronosporales > Peronosporaceae > Phytophthora > Phytophthora uliginosa. Next base: position 10,988 of record JAIKVD010000776.1, read on the forward strand.
ACAGCGTCACTGAAGACCCTGACGCTCAGGACTCGGCACAAAACCCGATCAATGACGAAATTGTAGCAGATAAACAACCGTTAGAGTCTTCATCGGGTAGTAGTGGTACGCCAACTTTCGCCGACGCTGACGGGGATATGGCCGACATCTCTGACCCAGCAGAACACGCCAGCGAGCCAGGAAGCAGCCAAAATTCTCCTCGCGCACCAGGATCCAGTAGTCCCGCTGAAAACAACACGCCAGATTATACACCGCCATCTACAGGACGAGACTCGGACGCAGCAGGAGACGAGGACGCTACAGGGTAAGCATAAGTTCAATAGACCACGTCAGTTTGGTACAATGTACCACCCGTTATTTTATTGCTAGAATAATATGAATAATTGCATTTTAATTAGAACTAAAACTAAACTTATTGCGATCATAATTGGAGTTAAAACTCGAATTATTGTTTCATTCCAATTCATCACGATGATCGCCTGTGTCGCTGTCATCGGCGCCGCTGTAATGCCCTTCCTGGCTGTCTACCAGGCCGCCTAGAGAGCCCCATAGCCTCTAACTATCATAGCTCACTAACCTCAAAACGCTTCCACTCTCTGCCGTGCAGAACAGCCCCCTGTACATCCGCACGTTCGGCGAGGAGGGCGAGGACTTGGGCTTCCACTACATCGCGCACGTGTCGCTGGACGTGATCGAGGAGAAGCTGCGCGGCGCGGGCATCAGCAGCTCCAAGGACGACATGTACCTGGGCTTCCTGGGGCCCATCGAGGACTACCGCGTCTACGGCTACGTGACCAACACGTCCGTCAAGTTCGTCGTGGTGCTGCAGGACGCGCCAGTCCGCGAGTCGGAGCTCCGACCGGTGAGCTACTGCCACGACGATACCCCAATCAATAGTCGAGCTGACGCGGTTGTGCGCTGTGCTGTTGGTTGCAGTTCTTCGCGGAGGTGCATCGCCTGTACGTGAACGCCATGTCGAACCCGTTCGCGCCGCTGGGGGAGCGGCTCGCGTCGCAGACGTTCGACAAGCGCGTGTCGAACCTCGTCGTGCAGCACAACACAGCCAGCTAACTGGTAACGGTTGCGCCCTGTTCTCTCTCATTGTTTGTATGGTTTATTTGCTGACAGCCCAGCCCCTCTACATACCCAAAGCTTCGACGGACAGGTCGCCCACGCCGCTCTCGTCCTCCTTCTCGTCTTCCTCCTCGGAATCGGACTCCGCGTCTTGGTCCTCTTCGTCGATCTCGGGCATGGGGAAGCGCAGGATAGCAGCGATGCCGCTCACCTGACCCAGCTTCTCGCCCGACACGTGCAAACTGCTGAACAGACGGACGGTGCCGCCGTTGTCGCGCACGCTCTCCACGAGGTCGACGTACTTGCGGCGTGTGGCGATATCTTGCGACCGGAAGAGGGCGTCCGTGATCATGAGAGTCTCAATCGCCATGTTCGCGTTGGCGCGCACAACATGCTTGTAGCCGTAGTACGCGCGGTCCTGGTCGATATGCAGCATGTTGAAGAAGCGCTCCAGGCACTTGACGTCTTCCACAGCCTTCGTATCAGCCACCTGCGACTGAATCGCCGAGTCGTTGAGCACCTCATCGAGCGCGTGCTTGTGGCCAGAGGACGAGTGGCACAACACGAACTTGGGCTTGTTCTCCAGGATGAGCTTGTCGTCCTGACGGACCGCCTGCTCAACCATGAACTTGAAAAAGTCGTCCTTGACGAAGCCCGGGCTGGCGAGCAGCACACACTTGACCAGCTTGAAGTCGATGTGCTGTCGGATCGAGCGCACAATATTCTCGTAAAACTTCTCCGTGCCCTTGGCATGCGCTGAGCTTCCGGGGCGCTTCTTGGGCACGCTCGTCTCGATCTTGGCCCGAATGACAGTCATGTCACCCTTGATCAAGCACAAGTGCGCCAGGCCGACCTGCATCACCACGGCCGCCAGCTCCGCCTGCTTGGCGATATTACAGGCCATCTCGATGCGCTCCAGCGACATGACGTCCCAGCAGTTCTTGGCCAGCGTGAAGTCGCGGTTCATCTCCAGGTCCAGCGTGTGGTAAGCTCCCATCTGCACGCATCAACTCCGTTAGTGGCAGCCCCTCGTGCAAAACTTGGCATTGCTATTGGGCGTACCCGAACGTATTGACTCTCCATGATGTTCTTGCCCTTAATGCGCAGCACGCAGAGCACCGGATCGAAGTTGACCTGCTCCACCTACACACCATCATCATCATCATCATCATGCAATTATCAGTTCTGATCCCAACTTTTCCAGCTTGTACAGTAGCCCACCTCAATCTGCAGCGTCATGCGCACACGTTGGCTGCTGGTGGAGCCTGTCACGCCCTCCTTCACCACCTGCAGGGGCCATAACGAGTCGTATATTCGATTAAGTACGAATTAAGGGAGCAAAGTGTTGCGCCGGACTAGAGCCACCCGCACCTTGCGGATCGTCGTGGTCTTGACCGAGTCCGTCACGTGGATGAGGTTGTAGATGTGCCACATGTCCTCGGGCTCCTCGGCGCGCAGCATCACAGAGCCAGCGCCATCCTTCTCGCTGATCTGCTTCTTGAGCAGCTTCATCTCGGTCCCTGATGCCCGAAATGGCTCGGGTTCGACAAGGATGTGGCACGAAGGTATTAATTAAATGTTGCGCGAACGTCTCATAAACCAATTTTACCAAAAGACGACGCGTTCAACTTCAATTCGTTCCAAAACACGGTGGTAACCCCCTGCTTATTCACCTACGGGTGACCGTGTGGCGGCGGCGCTTGTCCTGCGCGAGATCGGTCGATGGCTTCCGAGACGTCGACGCCACGAGACTCGCAGACGCCGAGACCGATAGCGGACCAGTCCAGGTCGCTGCGGCCCTTGGCGCGCTCACTTAGGAACCGGTCGATGAGCGTGGACAGGAACGGCATCGGCACTTGGGATTCCATGGCCAACTGGTGCGCCAGTCGCTGATCCTTGTAGCCCAGCTCCAGTGCAAAGCCGCCAGGGCGGTGGTCGCGCTCGGACACGCGCTGGCCGTAGCCTTTGTGGACCACCGAGTTCATGAACGTGCTGCTGTAGAACTGCATCGCCTGGACGCGGTCCACGCCGTTGGCCTCCAGCAGCGCGAGTGCCTCGGCCATGGACTCGATGGCTGTCGCGATGAGGAAGTTCCCGCAGATCTTGACGGCGTTGGCTGCGCCGGGGTCCTCTGTGCTGAATGGCGCCACGCGTCCGTCGGTGCACTTGTGCAGCCACTGAGACGCCTGCTCCACAGCGGCAGCATCGGATCCCGACACCACGAAGTTCGCTTGCAGCGCCTCCATGCCGTCCGGCCGCGCGAAGATCGGCGCAGCCACGTAACTCGTCTTGGCCTCGCGATGCTTAGCGTCGAGAGCTCGCGACGTGTTCGGGTGTATCGTGGAGCAGCCGACATGCAGCGCCCCGGGCGCCATGTTGGCCAGAAGACCCAAGCCAGGCTTGGCTTCGTCTCCGAACACGACGCCCGTGACCACTTCGTCCTTAGGTAGTACGGAGAAGATCGTGTGCGTCTGGGCAGCCACCTGCTCGACAGAGTCGGCTGGCTTGGCTCCGAGCAGTGCCAGTCGGTCGACATTGGCGCGGTTGGCGTCGAAGCACAGCACGTCGACCCCCGCCTTCAGCAGGTTGTGCGCCATGGGGAAGCCCATGTTGCCCAGGCCAATGAACCCGATGGTTGTGGCGGTGGAAGCTGCACACATCACAACGGAGAGAAGTTTAGCAAGAAGTGGCCAACCACACTATAGACACTAACAAGCATAGACATCTTAACCAGAAAAGCTCCGGCGTCCGACTGATCCAACATGACGGTAGCGAGCTCGACGGAGCATGGTTGAATGCACTGGGGCCAACAAGCTTCGGATACCTGACTGTCCCCACTTCAAGCTCATCATCGGGCCGTGCCTGTCACTCTTCCTGTCACTCTTTTTGAGGGGAGGGATGACGCGGCCAGGCGACATCTAATTTACTGTGAGTTCTGCGACCTCCCATTCTCCGTACCGACCCCGCCCGAGGTAATTGGCCAGCGTTACCGGTTTTTGCTATGGTGAAGGCCGACCGCAGTGAGTTCGCGCCGCCGTCGACG
>JAIKVD010000777.1:0-15079 GCA_024679075.1 Phytophthora uliginosa
TATGAAATGACAGCCACTCCTTCGGATAATAACGTTTGTTTAGGTTTCTCACGCAGGCATATTTTTAGCTGAGTTATTTTAACTGGGGTTTTTGAAGATTTGTTTTTGATATTTTGTATGAATAATTAAAGGCTTCGTAGGAGTGTGTGTCATACCTACCCTTACCTAACCACGCTACAAAAAGTACGGGCTACACCGGCTCCCTGGTTTGTAAAATCAGTCATTTTCCTTCCTTAATCGCTACAGAGTTTTAGGGTTTACTGTAGGAGCCTTACGCCTCGGTGGATCTCTCTGGTACATGTATGTCATACTACAAGGCTACGAGGACGAAGGAGAATAGAGCAAGGAATTTCTCGCAGGGACAACGTCCAGCTAGGAGATGGCTATTTCTACGAGCGGCCTATCCGTTGCTCTTCTTCAGCGAGCGGAAGACTGAGGATATTGGCAGCCCAACTACCAGTGAATCTGACGACACAAAATGCATGGGCCTCACACGTGTACGTTGAGCGTTAGAATTAGCCCGGCGGTTTCGGCGGTTTGACTTTTGCCGCTGCGTCTTAGCCCAATTCCGCTCACGAGACGCTCGTGAGACGAATGAAAAACGCCTCGTACTGGACTCGATTGAACTCGTTCTTTTGACTTTTGCTGGGCTTTGGTGTAGCGTTTATCCAACGTGTCAATGTGTGTACCACACAATCTAGAGTGGACCACTTTATGAGAATGTTATCCTCTCCAAACCGCTTTATCGACTTTAAGAGGGTTCCAGAACCTTCACATCAATGGTAAAAAATAGAGAAATAGTTTACACTTCACTTTACCGCTCGACATGAACGTCGCCCCGGGCATCGCGCAGTTCGGGCTCGTAATCGCAGGCCGCCCCGTCGTCACCGACTTCCGGTGCGTCAACTCACAGCTTCCTGTCAGCAGGAGATCAATGCGTGCGCGTGTAGCAGGAAGCGTGTAACAACGGAATTTAGTTTACATCGGATCTAATGCGGTTGACTCTGCGCTTTACCAGGGAGATCGGGCCGGCGCACTACGTGGTGGACATCGTGGAGCCCACCCAGGTGACGGACCTCACGTTCTTCCTGCTGCCGAGCTCCCCCGTGCCCCCAGGCTTTGGAGGTGCGTGGATGTATCCATGTGGTAAACTAAAGTGATAACTTTTTGTATCTCTCTGACAGTTGTATATTTTCTGGAACTGTACGTCCTAAATCTAGCCGTGTTGTACTTCGCCGTGCCGGCGTTGCAGAACTGGCAGCTGCTGGGCACAGTGTTCGCCGAGAAGCCCAGCGCCGTGTTCCGCACGTCGTGGCCGACCCATCCGGACGTGGTGGGCCAGCCAGTTCTGCAGCTCGGAGTGTCCATCGAGAGTCTGGACAGTGTCAAGAACTTGGGCATCGAGGCCAGCGGCCTGGAGGAGCGCAAGGCGTTCGCGCTCAAGATCGCGCAGGACCTATTTAACTACCTCAGCTCCTTCTCCACCAGCACCAACCAGAGCTACATGACGATCCCCACCAATCTGCTGGACAAGTGGATGGAGCGGTTCGAGACCAAATACCGACGCGACCCGAATTTCATGATGAAGATTCAGTAGGGAGGTGGTTGGGGTGGGAAGAGAGAGAGAGATATGGGTGGGTGGGTGGAGTCTTTGAAGTAGCGGTGAGGATCTTTGAAATTGGGTTTTTGTTGAATGGGGGGGGGGCTATTGTACTGATGATGTTTTTTGTCGGATGTGATGGTACAGTGATATACTTAAGTACTTTTTTGCTAGATCAACAATGAACAAGACAGTTCTATGGACAGAATGACATTTATTTGCAATCGACAACAATTTCGCGACCTAATGTTGTTGCGGGGGGGGGGGGGAGGGATTAACTGGCTGGTGCTTTACGCACATTGGGGTGGGTGGAGTGGATTGCCTCGGCGGTAGCAAGTTTGATGTGACTCGGTATGACGAAATGCCCGTTGATCACGTTTTGTTAAGTACGGCGCATCATGCTTGGATACCAGTTTGGCTGGTGTAGCTTGGTATTTCTTGTGGGTTAAGTGAGCGAGACCACCGGATCACATTTGCAACGTGACTCAACATTTACTGTACTGACATTTTACTGCACCCAATATGACGTGGATATTTCCAGTGGCCTACAACAATTGCGCCTTGTCGTCCGAGCCCCCGCTTGCGATGGTCTCATTTGCTGGATGTGGACAATCGAAATGGGCTTCCATCTTCTGCTTCCACATGTCTAGGATTTGCTGCTCGCCGTTGTTGATGGCATTGACGATGGTCCTGCAGCGCGGCTCCTCGACCCCCCAAAGAGCCTTGAACTCCTCTGTATATTTGACGACACCACCAAGACAGAGTTCTTGGAACATGCACATTTGGCGCTCCATGTCGGCGATATTATCCTGAGACTTTCCTCCATTGGATGTCATCGTCTCATTGTACCAGTTCATCACGCGCTTCTCTGGTCGAGTGAAGTGTGAAGCGATGACCAGATCCTCGTGGCCTGTTGAGCTGCTAACTGCCAGTGTCGTGGTTTTCTCGTCCGATTTCTTCTTGGTGGCGATGGCGGTACGGCAGGTTGCCAGTCGTCGTCTCCCTGTGGGTGACTCGGATAAACCTCGACCAAAAAGCCAATTGAAGAAACTTCGAGAGCCGCTGGTGCGTGTTTCCTGGTTGTCACGATCAAAATTTGCTTCCGCTGCGGTGGTCGGAGCCCGTGTTGTGTGTGCACGGGCCGCCGGTCGACGGTGGGTAGTCGGCGGTGGTCTTCTTGTCGGTTTGGAAGCAGGGGCCCTATGCGGTGGCGGAACAGCCGAAGGACGACGAGGAATTGTTGGTGGTCTCGTGGTCGGTGTTGGAGCAGGGGCCCTATGCAGTGGCGGAACAGCCGAAGGACGACGAGGAGTTGTTGGTGGTCTCGTGGTCGGTCTTGGAACAGGGGCCCTATGCGGTGGCGAGGCCTTCTTCAATGCGCGGCAGTTGTGTTGTGTTTCTTTGGCATACCACCGCAACCCTTGTACATCGTAGCGAGCAGGCCGCTAATCTCATACGTGTAGCTGTTGCTACCGAGATCGCTTCCATCCAACATATCGGCGAAGCGATTTGGCACGCCCCTGAAGTACCGCCCGATGAGTGGGTCCTTCCTTCCTTCGATCGGGCTCTTGCCGTATTCTCCAGTCCGCATTGTGACGATCTCCGTCGGCTTGAATGGCGGCCCAGTAGCTAGTTTCCCACCAACTCGGCGCCTACAAGATGCCCAAGCGACAGGATCTGCCGCCTTCTGTGCAAATGTCAAGCGGTGTGTGCCGACCCGACACTTGTGGAAGATGGTGAGCAGCGCGTCCAACATGGCGTGGTGTGACCAGAAGATCGGGTCTGCAGGTGACTGGAACTTGGTCATTGTACTACCGAGAATTGAGTGGATATCGGCGTGGCATCCGCGTTCTATGGTTCGAGATACTTTGTCGATGTTTGTTCCGTTGAAGACTTGTCCGATCACCGACGCGTAGCTTACACTTGCCGGGACCTTTGCAGACCCCCAGTTGCCTCGAGGCAAGCATCGAGCGCAGGCAGAGCCTTTTGACGACGAAGACTGGCAAAAGTGGTTCAGTGGGGCCGTGGTCACGCAGTTCCCAGCTACCTGGACGCCATTGATGGTCACAGATTTCTGCGAGTTACCTGCGTATCCGCCCAACTCTCTCAGTATCGGCGAACACTCACCAAGGGTCCTGCACTCGCCAGTGAGAGCTTTGTTGCTGGCCGCCATCCAGTTAAAGTACGGGACCGTGACACAAGCGAACTTGGGATCTTGGCCGCGGAGTATGTTTTCGAACACAACGAGGAAAAGCCGATGCCAGTAGATGAACATGCACTGCTTGTGCGCCTCCATCTCGGACTTCATCTCTGTGTGAATCTCGACGAACTTGATGTAAGCGCCCGAGTCCATCGCAGCAGCCAGGGCGTCCTTGTATGTAGCCTTCTCACGTGCAGACATTGAGTCCCAGTTGCGTCGTATTCGAGGACCGCAAGCACTTTGAGCATCGGCCGATAGTAGAGTCAAGAAGAAAACCAAGACACCGAGGCTCAAAACGTGTCGACATCTCATGACGTTGATGCAGCAGCAAAAAAGCAGTTGAGTGCAAGAGTGAAAATAAGAGATTTACAACGAAGATATCGATCACGGGCTGCTGCTGATTGTCCATCCAAGATGGTATCTGTCTGTATATCTGTATAATATACAGATACCATCTTAGATGGGTGATATTATCTGGTTGGCAGCAAGTACACGACAGTTCCCAGGTGCCGCTACAATTCGGAATCGTCCTCCTCTAGCGGCACCTGGGAACTGTCGTAGCCTACGAACAGCAAAACGTTGACCAGATCAGAACTGGCGAGATGGTCATATGGCTTTCAACAGGCGATCAAGTTACGAATCCTAGCGCATCTACTACGAACTTCGTAGTACGCAGTACTACAGTATCCTTGAAGTATACTTCGAAGTATGCTCGGTGGATACTTATATATGCAGAGACCCAAAGAATTTAATGGAAATGGACAACTACACATTTTTGACAGACACAAGATACAGTGACATTGAACAATGAAGTTCAAACAGAGTTACGAGCTTAAACCCGCGCTGATTGCACCGCGCTTTGAATCGTGCCCGTACCGTTTGAGTAAGCAGGTTGAGTAGCGTTCGCAGGCTTTGGGCAGCCAAAGTGCGCTTCCATGTCCTGGCGCCAGTTGTCGTAGTGGATCTTCTGCTGCCCGCTCTTAATGGCGTTCACAATGGTCAAGCAACGCGGCTCCTTGACACCCCAAGTCGCCTTGAACTGAGCCGAGTATTCCGGAGAGCCACCAAGACACTGGTCCTCGAACATGCACGTTTGCCGCTCAAGATCTGCCATGACCTGACGGCGTCGACCTCCCATGGCAGACACAGTCTTGTCGTACCAGTCAGACACCTTCTCCTCCGCCGGGCACTTCTTGTTTACAAGAATCACATCCACGTTGTTGTTCTTGTTGCCATCGTATTGAGGGGACGGAGCAACGGTCGCGGGAGTAGAAGCTGTGGTCGGAGTGCGCAACGGGGACCCTTTGGTAGCACGGACGGTAGTGGCAGAGACCACGTTGGTGGTCACCTGCATGTTAGTCGAAGCGACGTTGGCGGCATTGTAGGTCACAGGAGCGTTGTAGGGCGCCGGGTTGTTCGAGGGACAGGGCCTTCCGTGCTCAGCTTCCAGTCGGCGGTTGTTCGGGCCCCACAGGCTGCGAAGCCAACTGGGCAGGCCCCGGATAGGACGACGAGGTGCAGGTACTGGGGCCGGGAATGGCGCCCACGTAGCCGGAGCCGGAGCACGGGTAACAGGAACAGGGGCCGCAGTAGTCGGAATCGGGGCAGGGGTGACAGAAACCGGGGCAGCAGTCGTCGGCACCGGAGCAGACGTCGGAGATGCAGTGGTCGGCACCGGGGCAGTAGTTGGAGCCGCAGTCGTAGGAGAGGGGGTGCCATCGCAGTTGTTGTACATGTCGGCGAGCTGTCCGCTCAGTTCGTACGTGTAGCTGCTATCGCCCAAGTCGCGAACATCCATCAGACCAGCGAACTGGTTGGGAACACCCGTGAAGTACCTTCCGATGATAGGGTCCTGACTTCCTTGAATCGGGTTGTTTCCGTTGACGCCCGTGCGCATGACGATGACGTCAGTGGGGCTGAATGTGCCGCCGTTTCTCTTCGAGCAGGAGGTCCAGGCAACAGGGTGAGCTGCTTTCTGGGCAAACGTTAGCCGGTCGGTACCAACACGACACTTGTGGAAGATGGTGTGAAGCGCATCGACCATAGCGTGGTGCGACCAGAAGATTGGGTCCGCCGGGGCTGCAAACGTTCCCATGGTGCTGTCTAAACTGGCGTGCACGTTGTTGTGGCAACCGCCTTCGACGTTGGGGGACATCTCACCGATGTTCTTGGCGTTGAAGATTTGCTGTTGAACCGATGCGTAGCTCGTGCTGGCAGGAACTGACGCTGATCCCCAGTCGGAACGGGGGACGCAACGCGCGCAAGAGGCTCCGGAGACTGTCCCCGACTGGCAGAAGTGGTTCAAGGGGGCGACGTTGTTGCATCGGCCGGAGTTGTCGATACCGTTGATTTTCACCGTGCGCTGCGTTCCGGTCGTGTAGCCTCCAAGCTCCGTCATGATCGAGGAACAGTCTCCCAGGTTCGAGCACGTGCCGGCCAGAACACGGTTGTTGGCACCGACCCAGTTATAGTACGGCACCGTCACACAAGCGTACTGCGAGCCTTGTCCACGCAACATGTTCTCAAAGACGACGAGCAGCAGTCGGTGCCAGTAGATGAACATGCACTGGCGGTGAGCTTCCATCTCCGACTGCATCTCCGTGTGCATCTCCACAAACTTGATGTACGCGCCAGAGTCCATGGCCGCAGCCAACGCACCCTTGTACGTGTTCTTTTCCGCCGCCGTCATAGCGTCCCAGTCCTTTCGGACGCGAGGGCCACATTGAGCATCAACCGGCGAAAGCGTCGAGACGAGCGCGAACAGCGCAGCGGCCAAAGCCCACGCAATCTTCATAGCTGGGCTGGACGGTGGTCACCTGGAGAGGAGGATAAGACGCTAGGCACGTTGCCAGCGAATTGGAGAATGAAGATGCTTGGGCGATGAACAAACGCAGTCCCGTCCTGGTTGGTTCACGGACAGCAAGACGAAGGCGGAAGCGGGGAGAGAGCAGGAGAAACAAGGTCGCAACCTACACAGTTGGTCATCATCAATGTCGGGTATCGAGCTGAAGCACTCCCACGTTCTGCCTCTACTAAGATCATGGAGTAACAAGCGATGCCAGTTGGTAGATGTGACGTAGAGATCCAGAAGGTGACTGCGATAAGAAAATGTAATTTGTCTGCTGTTTGGGGTGGACTTCAACAACGATGTTATTATGCTAAACCTAGGCTATCAGATCACAAGCTTAGACAAAGAACCTGAGGTGACCGGCAAACCAGACCCTCCACCTGGTGCCTGGAACAGAGTGGATAACTCGGAATGGCGGCTGGAGAACTCTATACAGTTTCGGCCTAGCGAGTTTTGCGATTAGTGAAGAATTTTCCCTGCACAGGTGTCGCCAACATCAAGCTTGGATAAAGTCAGTTGGCTTGCGTGTGCGTCCGCAGCTTTGCACCAATTCACTCGAAAGCGACAGGAAGAGGCACTGCACGCAGAGGCAGCCAAAGGTACAAGATACAACCACTGAAGCTTGGAGCTTGCGACTGCAATCGCGTGACAAGTCGAAACCAAAAGTCCTACAACGGACTTGCATACCGGATTCAACAGCTCACAGCTACTAGCCAACGAGAGACGCAATGGCTAGCGGCAGCTGAGGCAGGCGAAGCAGTCGATGGTAATCGGCGTTATGGGCACGCTGTGCCGGGGTCTATTCCAGAGCAGCCTGCTGCTCGAAGCTGGGTTAACTATAGCAGCTGACCATCCTCCACATCCCGTCTCCAAGTTGGTCCCGCCGAAGCTCGGTAGCTGACCCGATGTTCAGCCTTGAAGCGACCACTTCAACGAGCCAAGAGAGATATTAGATGCCTTGCCATCGGGGTAGTTGAGACGTCTATCATTGCGGGATGTGCTCAAGAAGAACCGACGAAGTGGACAACGGCGATGTCTTCCTCGCTCCAATCTGTTACGCGTTGCGTCTTATTCCTGGGCTTCCTGGATCCTATAAGCGTTTACGTAGTCGATTTTTACTAAGCTTATCCATCTAGGCTAGATCTACCGGTAGTAAAGATCGATCCCGAGATTGCCAGTCGCACGAAGCCGAATTGTCGTCCCTCAAGATACGAAATGAGCATCTGCTGGTGCAGCGGGAATGGCCACATCGAGAGACCTCGAGCTCATTCATGCCCCTTCCTTCCTTCATTCCCCAGCTAGCCACCTACTGGAGCAACAGCGTCATTTCAGAGCGCAATGTTTTAACTATTCTCGTCCTTCGTAGCATTTTTCCTGCTTCATCCAGCGGCAACGCAGTCGTTTACATCCCCACGCCAACATGGACGGCAGCGACCTCGACGAAAGCTGAGCAACGCAAACTATGGCTGCCGTTGGCTTATCTCGAAGAACAGGGGCTCATCACCTCGTCAAACTTCACACAGTGGCAACTGCGAGACTCTCCGCGACTTCATGGACAACGGCAACTACTCAGTGACGTCGGGGGTGGACCAAACTGCGGCTAGACCGAGCCGAAGGGAATCCCGCAATAAATTCCAGACGATAACATCATGCACACATCAGGCTATACCCGTGACGGTTTATGCTAGATTTGGCTCGAGGATACGCTTGCCTATTCCAGCGTTGACTGTCTGGTACCTTTGCCTGATATGACTTACGAGCTGGACTTCAGTGGATGTGGTTCAAGCTGCGTCATGGCATGAATCGAGTGCACTCGTGGGAAGTTTACACCCATCTATTTTAAACACAAGCACGATGTCGTCGGCTTCAAGTATCGAGGACCGCGAACGAAGCCGTATCCTTACTGAGTGTGTAAACTAGATACTACTTCTATACTACATGTACATGTACTAGATAGGACTTACTTACGCGTCACCTAGTATAACACTAACGTTATCACACGTATAATGGGTGACGCATAAGTAAGTCTATCTACAGATACAAATGCAGAGAGCCCTAAATGCCAGAGGTCCGACAATTCAATTCTTTATTGTGTTGTCAGTAGATAACCTCTCAACATCGATTTTACAAAGTGTCCCCGCCTACGAGTGATTTTGAACCTAGGTCGACTCAACTCCAGCGCCGTAATTTTGAACAGCACCGACCGGCAATTGGATCGTATCATCGACCGATTCCTGCGAACCTACGACCGGGTAGCTTTGCGTATCATCCTCTGAAGAACTCCACGAACCCGAGTATGAAGTTGCGTTCGTCGAGTCCGTCGGCTCAGGACAACCGAATTGAGCCTCCATGTCCTCGCGCCACGACTCGTAGATAATCGGCTGCGAACCGTTCGTGATGGCATCCACGATGGTCTTGCAGCGCGGCTCCTTCACCTTCCAGAGAGCCTTGAACTCTGGCGAGTAGTCCTGCGTGCCGCCCAGACACACGTGCTCGAACATGCAGGCTTGGCGTTCGAGGTCGGCCATGTTTTCGTGCGAGTCGCCTCCCATGGCTTCGATGGTCTGGTCGTACCAGTTGACGACGCGCTTCTCGTTTTCGTCGGATACATAAGCATCGATCGGTGCGTTGGCGTCGACCGGCTTGCCCGTGTTATCGACGACTACAACGTCCTGGCGGCCGTCATCCTGGCTGGTGTAGTCAGTCTCTGGGAAGTTGTTCTGCGACGCGTAGTCGTTTCCGTCGGCATCGTAGCCATCGTCTTGTGCCATACCGCACATAGCGGGCTTGGGCGTGGCGTTCGTGGCGGTGGTCTCCTCCAGCTTGCGAGAAATAGGAGAGGCATCGCACCGATCGTACATGGCAGCAAGTTGGCCAGTGATGGAGTATTCGTAGCTACTGTCCCCCAAGTCGCGGACGTCCATGAGACCGGCGAACTGGTTGGGAACTCCCGCAAAATACTTGCCAATCTTCGGGTCGGTCCAGGCAGGGATCGGATTAATGCCCTTCTCGCCCGTGCGCATGGTGATCGCATCGGTTGGACGGAATACACCACCGCCATGGCGACGACACGACGTCCATGCAACTGGGTTCGACGCCTTCTGGGCGAAAGTCAGTCGAGCTGTACCAACGCGGCACTTGTGGAAAATGGTATGCAGCAAGTCCACCATAGCGTGATGCGACCAGAACATCGGCTCAGCAGGGGAAGCAAAGGTGCCCATGGTGCCGTCAAGGTTGGCGTGCACGTCATCGTGACAGCCTTGCTCAACGAGAGGAGACATCTGTCCGATGTTCTTGCCCTTGAACACCTGCTGGCGAACCGATGCGTAGCTCGTGCTGCTAGGCACCCGGGCAACACTCCAGTCACTGCGAGGCAGGCACTTGGCACAGGCTGTGCCGTTGAGGGATGACAGCTGGCAGAAGTGATCCAGCGGCGGCTCGTTCACGCATCGACCGAAGTTTTCGTCGATGTCGTTGATGGAGAGAGAACCTTCAACGCCACTCGTGGAACCACCGAGATCCTTGGTGATATCCATGCAGTCAGCGAACGAGGTGCACTTACCCGCAGTTACGCGGGCGCTGGCGACGATCCAGTTGAAATAAGGCACCGTCACACACGCGAACTCCGGTCCTTGTCCGCGCAGCATATTCTCGAACACAACAAGAAACAGTCGGTGCCAGTAGGTGAACATGCACTGGCGGTGAGCCTCCATCTCGGACCTCATCTCGGTGTGTATTTCGACGAACTTGATGTACGCGCCGGAGTCCATTGCAGCGGCGATGGCGTTCTTGTACGTGGTCTTCTCCGCGGCGGTCAACATATCCCAGTCCTTGCGGATTCGGGGACCGCAGGTCGCTTGAGCTTCCACTTCGGCCAGCCGCGAGAGCAGCGCTAGGAGGCCGACGCTCACAATCCACAGAATCTTCATGGTGAACCTCGCAGTCGAAGTAGTTGACGTGCCTTGCGTTGATGCCAAGGAAATGGGGAATGAAGTCCCAGGGCATGGCAGGATACACCCAGAGAGCTGGCGCGTGGAAACGGATGTCTACCGGCTGTCGATTGCTGGGAAAAGTTTTCGCATTCATGTATTATAGGAACCAGTTTTCTTGTAAGCCGATCTCGTACCCCAGCCTCCCTATAATAGCAGTGGATGTTTCGATTGAGCGCTCGATTTACGCAAGGACAGTCGATAGCAGAATGCCTTCCTTCCAATCGTCTGTCATCGGCACGTTGCGATCGATTTATACCCATTGCTAAAAAAAATATCCCGACAAGCCCAAGCTTCATGTGAAGACAGGGTTATCAATATTGTATGGGAGAAATGCCATTCGCGGGGTTCTTTAAACCATTCTGTACTGCTATCTGAAGTAGAGCCGTTCATTTGATCTTCTGACACTCCTGTTGTATCCATATGGATATAGCGTATCGTTCCAGCGCTTTACGTACCACAACACCTGTTGTTTCGCAAAAACCAGTAGAAGTACATGACGCACATTCGCAGTGTAAGCCATGCCTCAAACCATTTTCCACTCGCTAAACCTCACACTACTCGAGTAAGGTCTCAGTGGCGTCTGCACGCATCGTGTATTAACCCTTTCGTGGTCAAAGGGAGCATTTTGCCCCCTTTGGTGGGTCTATCCTGGAGTACCACTGTTGTCAGCTACAAAAGGGGGCAAATTGCCCCCTTCCATGGTTTCCCGCTCAGACGGGCAGTTCTGATTGGCTTGTAAATATAGTTCAATGATTTGCGGAAGATTTGTAGTAGTACCGTGACCTATGAAAGGGGGAAAAATGCCCCCTTCGACAGCCTAACATCTTGAACTTGTATAGTATTGTATAAGTAAGACAAATCCACGCGTTCGCGAAAGGGTTAATAAAGTACATCGTGAAAATTGGCTACACACTGTATCGGTAGATGATCATTGTCCCCATTTTGTTGACTCATATTCCGGAGGTCTGCGACCACTGTGGCCTACTTCGAAGTAGCTCGGTGCTGCACATTCTGTGCTGGTACCGGTACTGTACTGTACTGTACTCTACTCTATCCAGTACAGTACCAGCACAGCTGACAACATGGAAATGCCACGTCGCCAGGCGTTGCTCCGGAGCTGTCGCTCGCAATCAAATGGTGTAGCTGCGATCGTAATCTCATGACGGACTGCTGCCCGCCACCGTGGCGTGGCGGCCACGAGATTACATTACGATCGCAGCTACACCATTTGATCAGTCCACAGCAAAACCGTCGAGCGTTGAGTCGCTCGAGAGCGACTTGCTGTCACGTCAAGATAACATAGCGTGATCGGTACACCAGCTGCTCTACAAGGTCAGTGAACAGGTCGGGTCATCTGTCAGCGAGAATTATTTACGCATTTTGTTTGAAATTAATCAACTGTTTTAAAAGAGTAAAATAATAGTCTACAAGTCACATGTATGTAGAGACCGGGTTATCGGTAAGTTCCGACCTGCGAGAAATTTTCGGCGTTCTTTATTAAACCGGACATCCAATTTCGAGTGTCTTTTGCTCGTAAAACAGGAATTGTGATGGCATTTGATCCGTACAGTATCTACATTTGATTCTGCTCACACTCTACAACGCTATGTCGTGGGTTGATTCAACATAATCTTGAGAAGCGACACCTGGGAACTGGATCGTGTCATTCGAGTGCTCGACCGATTCATGCGAACCTACGACCGGGTAGCTCTGCGTATCCCCTGAAGAACTCCACGAATCCGAGTACGAAGTCGCGTTCGTCGATTCCGTCGGCTCAGGACAACCGAATTGAGCCTCCATGTGCTCACGCCACGACTCGTAGATAATCGACTGCGAACCGTTCGTGATGGCGTCCACGATGGTCTTGCAGCGCGGCTCCTTCACCTTCCAGAGAGCCTTGAACTCTGGTGAGTAGTCCTGCGTGCCGCCCAGACACACGTGCTCGAACATGCAGGCTTGGCGTTCGAGGTCGGCCATGTTTTCGAGGGAGTCGCCCCCCATGGCTTCGATGGTCTGGTCGTACCAGTTGATGACGCGCTTCTCGGACTCGTCGGTGACGTAGGCGTCGATGGGTGTGTTGGCGTCGATTGGCTTGCCAGTGTTGTCCAAGGCGATGATATTCAAGTAGTTACCATTGTTGCCCTCATCAGGGTGGGTGGTATCAGATACACCTCCATGTTCTTGGGCTTCGTCTTGGGTGACTGTGCACTTCGACGTACTGTTGGTCGCTGTGGTTCTCGTTGTCTCCTTGAGCTTTCGTGTTAAAGGCGACGCATCACATTTCAAATATAACGTGGCTAATTGTCCACTGAACGCGTATGTGTAGCTGCTAGTGCCCAAGTCACGGATATCTATGAGACCCACGAACTGGGTCGGCACCCCGGCGAAGTACTTGCCAATTATCGGGTCGGTCTGGCCTGGGATTGGATTCACTCCCCGTTCGCCCGTGCGCATGGTGATCATATCAGTTGGGTTGAAGGTACCATTGTCACGACGAGCGCAGGATGTCCAGCCTACACTTGCTGTCTTCTGCTCGGTAGTTAAAATGGCTTCCCCAACGCGGCACTTGTGGAAGATGGAGTGAAGTGCATCGACCATGGCGTGATGCGACCAAAAGATTGGATCCGCCGGAGAGGCGAATGTTCCCATTGTGCTCCCCAAGTTGGCGTGTACATTGTTGTGGCAGCCTTGCTCGACGAGAGGAGACATTTGACCGATGTTTTCCCCGCCTAGCACTTGTTGACGCACTGACGCGTAACCCGCAGCTGAAGGTACCCGAGCAGCACTCCAGTCGCTTCGAGGGACGCATTTGGCGCAAGCTGTGCCGGTAGTGGATGTGAGCTGACAGAAGTGATTCAACGGTGACACGTTCACGCAGCGGCCGGAGTTGTTGATACCGTTGATAGCGAGCGTGCGTTGCACCCCCCATGTGGAACCACCAAGCTCCTTATTGATATCCATACAGTCAGCGAACGAGGTGCACGTACCCGCCGTCACACGGGCGCTGGCGACGATCCAGTTGAAGTACGGCACCGTCACACACGCGTATGCCGCGCCTTGTCCGCGTAGCATGTTTTCGAATACCACAAGAAACAGTCGGTGCCAGTAGGTGAACATGCACTGCTTGTGCGCCTCCATCTCGGACTTCATCTCGGTGTGCATCTCGACGAACTTGATGTAGGCGCCGGAGTCCATTGCAGCCGCGATGGCGTTCTTGTACCGGGGAAATTGAGAACTGAGGCGCTGTATTGGATCCCACAACTTGTCCGTTTCCGACAGTCCGCTAACTGTCCTCCTCAGCGACAAAAATTCAAATCGACGACAACGACGAGTCTCTGGGGCTGGACTTGTTGTTGTTCTTTGATACCAGTCACCGTACAGAACCCAGTCGGGATTATGTGAGGGCGCTGGCCAAGATCGCCAAGATGGACGAGAGCTTGAAACCCAGACAACCTGGAGTGGATATTGAAGTTCCAGTGCGATTGCACTACTCGCAGGAGCGTGATACCAAGAAGGAAGCGCTCAAGTTGGAGAATATTGCAAAGGCGGAAAGGGTGATTCTGGAGAGATGGGGCAGTCTGGAGCAGGAGCCGGTGACGGCCAAGACGCTGCGGTGCACTTTTGTGCTGCAGCCGATGATTGCTTTGTGTAATTACGCAGGTTGTGACGCCGAGATGGTGAAGACGATACAAACACTGCTAGCAGATAATGTTTGGTTTTCGCAGTTGGATTTGTATCCTGATCGCGCAGATGACGCCACGGGGATGAAGAGGTTAGCCCTCCTCATGACGCGTGTGCTCAAGGGAGCTTCGAGTTCTGGTACAGTGAGGAATCCTACGTACCACATTGAGACCGGTGTGTCTGATGAAGAATCACAGCTGCGTCAGCTACAGACCCTTAACCTACAGTGTGAGGAGCCTGGGAGTTTGGGTCGGTTCTGTCTGCCGCAAATCGACTGCAATCTACGAACAGCATGATTGAAATAAGTAGATGACTACGGTGGGACCCGAACATTTCAGTTTTCGATCCGTACTATTCTCCGGAATCGACGCCTACGAAGCTTTCAGAAAATGAAGGGATACTACTATGCGGTGAGCAAGAGTTCCCTCTATACACACGAACTAATTCCACTCCTCGTCAAGATTCTCAAATTGTTGTTGTCGTTGCTTACTACGAAGTAAAAAAAACACGAAATTCCGCTACATACAACTGTTGCAAGTTGAGACCTCCCCGCACATGGCTCCTTCAGTTTCCATATCGCTACACAATGAAGAAGCCATCGTCTTCCGAATCCCAATCCAACCCGTCTTGGGAGTGAAAATACACCTGTCGAACTACGCGATCGGCTGCAAACTCGAAAATATTGGACAAAACGTGCTGGTTCAGATCGCAGAGAGCTTGTCCAGCCTCTGGAGATGTCGACTTGCGTTTTTTCTTTT
>JAIKVD010000778.1:0-15074 GCA_024679075.1 Phytophthora uliginosa
GTTGCCAAACTTTGACTCTGGAATTCCAACCGCGCAACTTTCGAACTCCACCATACCGTCATTGCGGAGAGAGTGGTGCTGTGCTTCCATCCCGAGCGCCCAAACCTGAACTTGTTTCGACGACATCAGTCCTGAAAAGCTTTCGCTGCACATTACGGCAGACACGTTGGTTTCGTACGCCTCTTGTGCTGCTCTGTACGCCGCGTCCAACTTTGCCGTGCTATGCCTCTCTCCCTGATACGACATGGATTTTATTGCTGTAGTGGGCGGGCATTGTCCACTGCCCTCAACCATGGCTTCCAGTATAAAGTTGGTATTTCCGGCGCACGATACTTGGATGAAGTCGGAAGTCATGCTTCCCTTCATAGGCGCTGCCAAACCCACCCACGTCGAACTGGAATCAAGGCTGCATTTCCCCGTAGCAATCGCACCAGCCAGCATCAAGTTCCCCATTGAGTGCGTAACGACGATCGTGTCAGCGATTGTCGACTTTGTGCTCGTTTTGCTGACGGCTAATGCGCGATCACAGACCTGTTGCTGCTGCGTGCTGTTTGTCCACGTGTTGTTCACAGTATTCAAGACCGCGTACTTCATTGACGTGCAGCACGGGGCGTGGCCCGTCAAATTGCCCCAGTACTTTAATGAATCCTGATTGTCTGGCTACTCGGTGTGAACACCCATGCCATGAATAAAAATGCATGGACGAGGTGTCGACTTGCACGAACACGAGGAAGAATCTCCCCACGAAAAGTCAAACTCGGCCTTCAGTCTCCTCACGTCTCCAGATGCAATCGGGCGGCCTCTCAAGAGTGCAATTCCGATCGTAGTTACCACGAACTTGGACACCACTTCTGCGCATTGAGGTAGGGCTTCCCCATTTAGTGCTGGCGCTGAGATGTTCATGCGCGAATCGACATACTCCACTGGGATATCCATATCGCTACCATACATCTTGAACCCTGACGACCCAGAAGCGCACAGCACAAACTCAATCCCGTTCACGAATACCTCGAACAGCTTGTCACTCGAGCATCCAGCGCTTATAATTCCGGTGGGAGCGCTCGTAATACCTGCGGCTTCATTCAGCGCAGTTGCAATTGTATTGATCGGCGGCAGATGACCCAGTTCTGGTCCCAGACACTTGACTGTCGGGCGAGCCGAGTCATTATCGAGAATGCTGGTCACGTAGTAGGCGGCGCCGTCGATAAATGTGTAGTTGTGAAGCATCTTGTCTTGCCGGAAGGAGGCAAACACGTTGTAAATCATGTGCGACCCGTCACTCGATACAACAGGATCAGCGACCATCGAGAAGTCAGACTGTCCGTGGACTGTCATGGAGCTTCGCTTGAGTGAAAAGTTAAATCGGAGAGATGGCCATTCCGCCGTCGGATCTGGAGGTCGATCCGTGTTGCTTTCCAAACTTACTGTTGCCTGTGCTGCGAGTGCAAGCAGTATGGACAGAGTAACTATTACTTCCAGTGATGACATTGTACCAGGAGACTTCGTTGCCGTGAGTAGCTTGTTCAGCGAGAAGAAAGCGAAGTGAGCATACAGTACAGAATGAGTAAGGGTTGAGGCATCGTACTAATACATATGTAGGGCAGCAATCCCTTGGTCCAAGCGATACACACATGTAGTATGATGCAAATGCAAATAGGTACATGTACATGTATCGTGAAAACCGGTCACTATGTCCTATTTTTTTGCAAATCGATTGATGTAAATAAGTCGGATGAACCCTTGTTTTGCTATATATAAATAGGATGTCACTCCGATTAGGAATCTATAGTTGCTTCGTTCCCCATCCCTGTTCATGCATCGTGGATTCGAATGCCCAGCGTTCATTAGCATTTGACCGAGATTTGCATATGGACGTTTTACCGCCAATCCTACGATTTAGAATTTTCCGTACCCTTTTTATATATTGTCTACCCCTCCTTATCAGCTTAACTGGACTGGACATCTTTGTCGGTTTTCGCATTACCAAAGCCCTTGATACATCTATTTGCATTTGCATCATGAGGACCCGTACTTCCTTTCCCTCTTGTACCTAATATGTACAGAACGCTGTTTTTTTAACCAGGCGATGCCTGTATCAAGAGCACGAAAAGGAAGAAAGAAAAAATTCAGTATAATAATAGTTATTGCCATTAGATAGCTGAGTGTTTCAAACCTGCTCCGATGCGTGTACGCCATACTATGATAGCTGCGCTTCCGCAAGACGACTACCGTGTGTCATTTTGTTTTTTGGCGCATTCTTCGTGCTTGCTCCTGCATCTTGCTTGCGTCAAATTCGAATTTCCCGCCCAGATTCAAATCCCCCTGGTCAATGACAGCAGTCATTATCCAGGGGGACTGGACTATGACAGTACTTCAAGACCTCGCCTCCAGAATTACATAATATTAGGTTGTATAGGTTATAGAATGACACCCGTTCCTTATTCACGCCCTCATCTGTATTTCGTACTTAGTTGTTATGGATGTTATAAATTATAACATCCAAACACAATGACAAATTACTTGGATGTTGCTTGTATTATAAGTACAAATTAGTTGGACGTTGCTTGTATTATAACTTACAATACAAGCATCATCCAAGTAATTTGTCATATCCAGAGGGTAGTGATTCCCGTGTCGGTTTCAAGAATTGTCTTTTGCAGCCTAGGGAGCCGCATGTCATGGCTACATTCGTACTTAAACGAGCAGCTATACAAATCTGTATACGGCACCAATGGGAATTTTGACAAAAACCTACAAATATAAGGATTTATAAACGTAACTGTACAGAACATGATTTTTATTGCCCCTTTATAACCTAATAACGCATATCCCGCTTAAATTACCCGGTCATAATATAACCACTTTTTGCGATCCTACTTCAGTTTCAGCTCAGCGGGTGGATGGCGAGGACGACGGCGCACCACACTACCCACAGTTCTTGCTGCAGATCTCGCCCGGCGGCTACAAGCTTCACACGGCCTCCGATCTGGAACGACTCCGCCCGCTTGCCGAAGACCGCCACGCCTGGAAAAGCCATACCCGCGCTCTGCTTAGCAACTTGCCCGCCGAGACAGATTCAACGTATGCGAACACTTCTTTGCCGCTGTGGATGGCTACTTTAGCACTCCGACACGTAAACTGGTCGACGCGCACAAAGTAATATCATCATCATTATACTGATCTGGAAAATAACTCGGATGCCTTCTTAGTTCTCTGGATATTTATATCCAGAGTTTTAGGGGCGATCGAGAACCATCAAAGATCCTGTATAAACACATAAGTGGACAGATCTATAATTACCTGAAGCTTTCTTCAATTAAAAGGCCATATTAAAATGAAAAAGAATCTAATAAGTTGTCACATTCTATCCCAAAATGGTGAATGTTGACCCAGCCGGCCTAGAACGACATTCAAACGACCTCCCACGAATGTTGCAACATTCAAGCGACCTAGTGCAGAATGCTGATGAAGAACCAAATCGACGAGGTCGGCGAAATTGCTGGATCGACGCTCCGGCGGACCACGGGCCTGACTCGTCGATTTTGTTCTCGTGTATTGTGCCGGTTGTCATTCACGTGATGGGCGAGGACGTAGAGATCGACATGTACTCAAACTCGGCCAACTCTTGAACTCGGCCAACCGCTTCGGCCAGCCTGCTCAACTACGCTATCGGTGCCGTCGTCGTCAAAATCTCTCTGGGCCATTACAAGGTGCCGGTCTTCCTTGGCGGTGGCATGCCTTCTTCCTGAAGATCGAGATGTACAGCTTGTAGGTAGGTGGCAGAAACGCCTCCCTGGCTGTTGTGAGAACGTAGCCATGAACAGCGCTAGCTTTCTCGATTCTGCTAGCTGTATGTGTTTTCTATTGCTTTACGACGATTCCTAGACGCTTAGGTACATGTAGTAGGAAAAGCGCGAATGAAGGCTCTAGAAAACAAATTTTCAGGTGCCGTACAGTGTTAGACGGTGATCGATATTTGCTGGCTGGGAACACTATAGTACTAGTAAATCATTATGATATGACGTTGTTACCAAATATCCAGAGCTTCCCGGGCCAAGCACGGCATTAGTGAAATAAATTTCAGGTAACATAATAATAAATAAAAATGCAATAACCTCTTTGACTTGATAAAAAATAGGCGTTGCTCGTGCAAATTGCACGTTTCAGCAACATTCACGCAACATCCATTCAGTTCTTCGTGACCTGCCACCACTCCAACAACAATAACTCAACGCAGTTGGGGCCTCGACGTCCACCATGGCGCCGTCCCCGTTCTCCCTCCCGCTTCCCATGCTCTCCCACATCCTCGAATTCGCAGTCTACGGGTTCAGTCTCAGCCAAGCAAACCAGTATCAATACCGAAAGCCAGCAAGCACAAGAAAGAAACACATGAGCGAAATCCTGCGATAAACGGAGTTTCGCCTACTCAGGCAAAGACCAAGCTAGCCGCTTCTCGAACTGGCAGCGAACTTGGTGCATCGACGTCCAAATATGTGCGTCGAAGATTGGAGAATAAGCGTTGGAAATTTCGAAGTCCGCCAAAGTTGAATAAACGCACAATCTCCCAAACCAAAACACACATTCGAGCAATGTCTCGAGAAAGAGATATGTCGAACGATCATGCCGATGAAGACCCTCGTGATGACTCAAACATCGCTAGTCCGCCCTACCTGTCGTCCACCCTGCGCCAGCTCCAGGAGATTGCGCTGGTGTCCAAGACTTCTCTGCGTCTTATGAAACAATTCGCTGCCAACTTCAAAGCTTCTTCGTTGACTTTGGGGTCGGACAGTTCCATGACGGTGGAGGATATTCCACCAATGTATCAATTGATAGAGAGCCAGGGACCAGCTCTACGCTGTCTGTCGGTAGGGAGTCGAGCGGCTATGACCCGGAACCGGGCGCTCTGGACAGCTCGGACATTGAGTGGGACCGGGTTTTCGGACACCTGCCGAACCTGAAGAGACTCGATCTGAGCAAGTTGTCGCTGGTGAGTGGACACGTGCCGGAGATCGTGGAGGCGGCATCGAAGCACTGTCGGGGTCTGGAGGCGCTCATCCTACCGAGTCGAGGGTTCATTGGGGAGAACCACTACGAGTACACGAACGCTGTGTGCGGTGCTCCGATCGAGAAGCTGATGACGACGCTGTACGAGGCGTTGGAGAGGTGGCACAACAGAAAGAGTGCGGGTGGACTGCGACAGCTGACGATGCCGACGAGGAACGAAGTGGAGCGACGTCGCAGCTGCACGCAGTTTCTAGAGAACGTGATGAAGTTTTGTCCGCAGATCGAGCACTTGGATGGCTACGAGGAGATGCTGGTGCACGGGGACGCACAGTGCCACGACATGTGGGCGATTACGCTGGAGACGAGGGAGGCCTTCAACAAGACGTGCACGAATCTGCACAAGTTCAGCTGGGCGGTGGTTCCGTTCGCGAACCCGTTCTTTCAAGTCTTTGGAGACCATGTGAAGCCGCACTTGAAGTCGTTGTCGCTGACTGCCAACGAGTGTTGAAACTACCATCGCTACTTCCGGGAGTGCGAGGGACAGATCGTGGCGCCACCCCCGAATGATGACGAGGAAGGCGTCGAAGTCAGCCGCCCTGGTTACGGCTTGCTGGCCACGGAAATCACTGCGGTGCTAAAAGCATGCCCTGCGCTCACAGGTCTGTCAGTCGAAATCAATTATCTCCATAATGCGAGCAAGAAATACGTAAACGCGGATCTGTACGGCGACGAATTCTTTGAAGCAGTGGCGGACCGTTGTCCACAGTTGGAGAGGATTTCGATGTCGGATTGCTCGGGTTACGCGAACTTTAACATCAAGTCCATTGAGACGTTGACGGATCGTACGTTGTTGATGCTGGCCAAAATGAAATCGCTGCGGTCAGTTGAGTTGGCGCCTGCTCGTCTGACTGGCAAGGCATTTTTGAATACCTGTGCTGTGTCTCGAAAGAGAAGGGATCTGTCGGGGGAGAGCGTTCAATCGAGATCAGGATGGGCGGTCACCAGCGCCCGCCATTTGCCCCTCCCAGATTTTACGTGGAGATAGTCGAGGTTTTGGAGCTGCTTTCGGAGATGAGTGAGGAGGAGCTTGGAGCGGCGACCTGTCGCCAAAAGCCTGAGATCTACATCAAGAACCCTTACGAGTCGAAGGTGGACCGCATTTGGTGCGAGCCTTATATGCGTGACTCGTTGATACCGGCTCTAGAAGCTGTCCAGGCTAAACACCCGTCATTGGGCCTTGGAGTTTACATTTTTGGGCGGAAGGGAAATGTCTTCAGCCGCATCGACTTTATCTGTCTCAAGTGGTGTCCAAAGAGCGAATTTGACCGCGATCTTTTCCACGAGTGGATGGAAGAGGAAGCGGAGCATGACATTTACCGCGATGCCAGTATGTACGAGGGAATTAGTGGTGATGAGGGTGACTTCGACGACAGTGACGGCGATGACGACGATGATGATGACAATGGCATTTCTGCTCGTGATCTGTTACTCTGGAGGGCGATCACGGCTCGATTCATGAACGCAGACATGCGCTGATACAAAGAGCGACTGCACTCACTTCGTACTCCGAGAAACCAGTGAAGGTTGTCGAATCTTTCATGATGCATGTGAGTGAAGCAGAGGCCTTGTATTGCACCAATACATATCTGGTAACTTGATATATCACGGCTGCAATCGCGTAAGCTCGCTGTCATCGTCATCGTTCTCACTTACGCCCGAAGTACATCGCAGCCGCACGATACGTATCATGATCTTCGTCCTCCTCAATCACAATATGATTGAACCTACTGTACGACCGTAGACTTGTGATCAACACGAGAGAAGGATGTGCCTTTTTCACGGCGTTCAACAGCGGCTTCAGCTGGTCTCGCATGTAAGGCTCACTCCAAATGGGATTCACCTGCACCTCGTACGGGTTTCAAATGTACAGGATGGGTTGCATCCGACATGACACCACCCCGAGGGCTTCCTTTCTGATTTCCTAGAGTGTTTCGAGTACGCAGTAGGCAGTTATCCGCTCTCAACGAGGATATTCTCGTAGTTGGATGCGTCGGTCATCGTTGCCGACCGCAGATGTGGACAGTGTTCTGCCACCTCCCAGAATTCATCCCCGTACACGTCCAGGTTGACATGTTTCTTGCCATGCTTTCGGTTTTGTACGCAGTCAATTGTGATGGACAAGTACCGGAGGCCAGGCCAAGCCTTGAAGACGGCAGCGACACTGCTTGCAAGTGCCCCGTATCCTCGACCGGTTACCCCACCAGTCTGCCTGCATCCTGGCAGTCACGGAAATATTCTAAATAATTCCATTGCAAGTGTGTCGATAGTGCGAGAGAGATGAGCTGGGGTTTGATGTGCTCTCCAAACACACGAAAGAATGAGTCGGCAAAGGGCACAACCGCCCAGCCGAACCAACGCAGGGCTGTACACGAAGAGTTGAAATCTTCCCCCGTCTTCAGTGAAATTGACCACATCTCCTTACATTGTGAATCTCCAAAAGGAGCAACATCGTTGTAGTCGTCCAAATGCTTGAATAAATTCCGTGCTGCAGCGGAAAACGATCTCCCTCGTTTCGTGATAGGACCGTGAACTGCCGCAGCTCCTGACAATACACTATCTCTCAAATGTGCACTATTCACGGCCTTCTCAATCTCAAGACCTTTGGTTATGCCAAAAGCGTCCTCTTTCCATGGTAGGATCAAAAACTCAGACGCAGCCTCCAGTTTCTCCGGAATATGCCGACTTAGCAAAGGTACTTTGCGCAGATCCAGCGTCTTGAAAGCCGAAAGATTTTGCCCCACTGGATATCAACAGACTCCAAAGCTTTAGCGACTCCATTAACCTCGGAAGACGTGATCCGTCTGGTCTCCTCTCTCTCCAACAGTAGACGGAAATCCCGTACAGAGGTTCCTGCAGTCTCCACCTTGTTGTAATTCACAACAATTTATAAATTGCTCCAATGTCACCTGATGTCGCCTGATCTTCGAGTTCATAGCGTCTCATAAAGTTGCTACAATGCTACGGATGGACTGCCATGCGGTTTTGGAGACTGACGCAACGCTCTTCAGCTCTTTCAGCACTGAACGTTCATAAGGCACCAACTCGGTGAAGCGGCAACTCGAGGATGTGCGTCTGGACTGAAGGAGGGAGCCGACACCAATGTGGACTCCGTCGCTCCTGGCATATTAGTGATGCTGGCTCTTCCCAGGGCTCACTCCCAATAGCCCTGTAACAGAGGCATGAACACCACACAGCAAGCACTGAAAACCTCATCACATTTCATTGCGAATTGCTAGCTGTTGCCGAAAAGGTTGCAAAGTTGTGACCGTCCTATGAATCTATGAACCATTGAGCCACGACCAGAAACCTTTCGGTCTCAAGCTGTTCTCATTTGGCAGCAGGTCGCGCCATTCGTCGAGTATAGACGACCGGTTTATTTCCTTGAAGATAGGCGGCGTAGTGGAACGCGATAGCCCGATGCCTTTCATTCACCGAATCGAAGGCGCGAATCTTATTCATGATGTACTTAGTTTCCACTCCTTTTCTTTTCCACGACGCGAATTTCTTGTCTTGTATGCCACCAGTGTTCGTGAGGATGTCTTCAAGCTTCTCCCAAGTCAATGGGTGTTTCTGTCCCGTCAAAACTCTGTCTTCGTCGTCCTTCCGGGCACGGAGATACCTTGCGTGGTGGTCGGGGCTGTCCTTACCCGAGCGAATCCATTCGAGGGACGAGATCATCGCTTGGTCCAATTCACTTGCGGCAGACCACGACCAACCGCTCGCAAAAATGGTAGCACATACGTACAACGCGTAGGTTACCCGCATTTTGCTTGGTACTCACTGAAACGCCGGGCTCTTGCATAGTGAACTTGGGGGATTCGGAGCGAATTGTGGAATGAGTGGCCAAGCATGGGGATTCATCTCAAGATGGGATTATGCTGGATGGCAGTACCCCGGTAACCCGGTAAACCCCAAGGTGGTGCATGTCTGGCGAACAAGACCACACTCTGTACATGACCTGAAGCGCTTAATTAACCCGGTACGCTCCATCAATTGTTACGTCAACATGCTAGAGCAACTAGCAGAGCCGCAATTTATAGCTACAAACTCGCATTCCTCTCGGGCCAGAGAAGTATATCGGTATCGTACTATGATGGTCAATTATGATAATGGCCACCCAAGTTGCGGCTCAACTTCATAATACATGTACCAGTACCCACTTCGTCCATATCGTGGCGTAGATCTTACCGTTTCAGGGCTTACGCGCTATCATTCATAACTTATTATGTGTACATGCAGTCGATGGCACGAGAAATCCACTTTCAATTGAACAGTTCGACGAGCTATCATAGCTTCAGACTGAAGCTGAAGGCTTCAGACCTTTTAAAACAGAGGGAACCACTGACATTATCCAACCGCGCTGGCTCGCTGTGATGAAGAACTTTCGATGGCGACTCCTCCCTATTGCTTCTCTCCGTCTGGTCCGCTCTGTTCTCCATTTCTCCATTTATTTTTCTGGGGTTGCCATAACACCATTTAGTCGGGGCATAATTAGTCTGCCTCTGTTGGGAGGTTCCTGCCCACCGATTCCCACTGCGAGCGCCCATTCCCATGACTTTGATGCGATGAGCTATCGTTGGGTACTGATTGGACACCGCAACTTTTCCTCGATAATATCGAGGAAAAGTTGCGTCTAGTAATAACAGAGGAGAGGGTGATCGTTGAACGAAAGGGTTAGTCGAATGCTCTACGACACGTAGACTACGATCCTGTCGGGTCATGAGAACGCTTTGAAGTGAGAGTGTCGACACCTGACAGAAGCAGCTCACTGTCATACACACTCAGAAATTTTTGACATGACCAATCATACCTCTTAGTCATTGCGGTTACAGCTGGATACCGAACACACATACCGTCACCGCTTTACAAGTGGGCCGAGTTCATACCTCTTTGGTCATTTTCCCATACCGTGTTATTATTGTTCAAACCCTAGCCAACCGCCACCGGTAGTTTTTAAATGGTTGAGCCGCTCTGCTCGCTATGTTCGCTGAGTTTAACTACACTAGCACCTCGTTGCCTGCATCATTAATTACCACTGGAAGCACCATTTCGTTTTCCTCGTGAGCCTCATCAACGCTGTCTGCTTCTTCATCGACAGCCACGGTGTCTGTAGTTGAGGCTTTTCCGGCAAACTCCTCAGGGTACTTCTTTATGATTTCCTGTAAGTGCGGGAACAACTGCGTCATACGCCAAGTTCCATCAACACTAAGCGAAAGGCCACACCGCATCATAGCTTTCTGCGCGTAGTTGATCCCATTGTGGTCGCGCTTCGCATTGACTTCCTTGACAGCGGTTGCTGCCAGCTCCAAGAAGAACCTCTTACCAGGGATTTTCAGCTTGCCGGAGTAGGATCCATCTTTCCTTACGTTGGTCTGCCACTCTTTGGCTTCGATCAGCTCAATCTTTTTATCGTTCTACATTCGCGACCACACGTCTTTGATTTTGGCGATGACAAACGAGTCAGCAGGCTGACACAAATTCGTAGCGTTCGATGGCAAGTACCGCAGCCTTGCATTGAGACGCTGTAGCTCTTCTTTACACTCCGATTCATCTAGATGACCCGAGCAGTTGTCCACGAAGATCGATTTCTGGCGTCCACGAGGATCAGCAGCAACAGCCCTTCTTTCCTGAAGAAATTCTCGAAATAGGCTCTTGTCCATCCAACCTTTGGGCCCCGTGCGGTAACAAACACCTTCAACATCATCGGATACTCCACGGATCGGGTAACTAGGGTTTGCATTTGTGAAGATCATCAATGGCTTCACAGCTGGAGCAGGATGCCTACGTGCCGCTAGCCCCCCCCCTTCCGCTCGCCTGCAGCCTCGCTGCACTATTCGCCGTGCTAGGTTAGTAATACTGCGAGGCCGCCTTCGACGTTCGGCAACAGCAAATTAGTTTTATTCAATGAAGGCAGCCTTCGCTGCGCTCGGCAGCAATATTTATACTAAAAAAAGATGCATAAATGAAATTTTGTCCAATCATATTTCATGTCACACCACCGTTTCTGACCGACGGACAGAACGCTGCTCCGATTGATGCTTTAGACCACCGCCCGCTTCGCGGCCAGTGTTTATGTGTTTATTCTCAAAACGTTCCGCTCGCTGTCTCAGCTCGCTACACTACTGTGTTTGGGGTCCTCCTTGCCTACGCTACGGCGGGTAAAATGGTCAATATTTAGTCACTTCTGCTATGGATAAATGTTATGTGTATTGACGGATCTGAACTATGCATAGTTTAGGTTTTGATTTCATTTGATTGCGGTTTAGACGGCTGGCTGTACTCAAAGCCGCGCGTGCGCAGCCCGAATACAGGTATACTCACGACAGCGTGTTCCTATGTTCCTACATCCTATAGTTATACAAAGCACTATGAACCCACCTGTGGCTCAGTGTCCTGCACGACAGCGTGACGGTGTCGATGCCATCGAGATGCGCGTCGCTGGAGGTCCTGATGTCGTTCAACCAGCATCCGTGACGTGCTGGCCAATGTCGATCTGGCGTGGTGGTAACGCCTCTCTTTAATACCCGCATTGACATCTTGTAATAGTTCTTCAGTGTCATGTTCATCCCGCGATTGAGTACATATCCGATTCCAGTAGTCACATTGGATCTCCCACGTCCGTTTGAAGTACGCGTTGTGACGACGGTTGGCTCTGCGTTGTGTGAGCGAGACTGCCTCTACCCACTTTGCACTGTCATTCGTATCGTTTCCATCCTATTGGGGCTGAATACAGCGCCAAATCCAGCCTATGGAGCAGTTGTCTGATTACACTCCACCATTCTGGATCTTGCGGGTCTGGCTGTCTCCTCAAACATACTAACTCGAAACATGGGTGACGCTGGACTGGGTGTGTATCTTGCTAGTCATATTCTTCCATCAAATCCTCAACTAGCCATGGTTCGGAATAGTATTGAACTAGGATGCGTCGCCAGAATGACCAAGCTCTAAAAGCTTGGGCCTGGCCATCCTCTGCAACGATGCCGATGCCGATTGTGCGCACATTCTTCGAGTATACGCGTTTTTTCGTGCTGTTGGGAGCGTGAATGCACTACAGTCATTACAGTAATTAGTCTGTCCTAGACTAAGTTTTGTGAAGCTCAAGATCGACTTACAATAAATAGTATGTCATCACCGCGTACAGACTAATTTTGAACACAGACCAATTTTGAACTCAGACTAACGGATAATGCCGAATAGAGCACCTTTCCAAATTGTGTACCTGGACCAAATAATATGCCCGCAAATGTGCATTATGATGATTGTGTACCGTACCAAATATTGTACCCTTGTGTATAGTATACACACCTTCTAGAAGCTCACTTCCACGGTGCTGGTGGGGCGAACCACAAGAACGGCGCCTTCATTTTGCAATTTGCAAGCTTCAACAAGATGCCTTCCTCACGTGTGTCCAAGCCTTGGCCGAGAAGAAAGAAGTCGTCGAGTGGATCGAGCGCAACAACGTTCCGCCCTTCCGCGCACCAACGCATTTCCAGAATGAGCGCGGCTGGAAGGTCTCCTCTGCCCAAGTGCGCTACTGGTGGAAGAACCGCGTTGCGATCAAGCAGGCGCCAGCGCTTCGTAGTCGTCTAAACTGCGCCGGTGCTAAGCCACGCCTTGCCGACGTGGAGGACATTCTCTTCGACCAGGTCCTGTTCCGGCGGTCGTGCAAGGAAAAAGTAACTCGCGACTGGATCCGAGATGCTGGGCAGCGACTCGCTGCGTCCGAGCTTGGCAACGCTGATTTTGTTGCGTCCGATCGCTGGATTAACGGTTTCATGCGTCGCTTCGGCTTGTCATTGCGCCGCACAACCAATCTCACCGTGCTCTCGGATGACGTTCTCAAGGAGAGAGCCGTCAGCTACGTGAGCTACCTCACTTCTCGTGTCGACAGTCTCAGTGAAGATCACACGGTGCTCATGGACGAGACCGCAGTGTACTTCGAAGATCCTCGGCGCCAAACGGTGGATAAGGTGGGCGTTCTTCATGTCGTCCTCAAGTCAACGGGATTTCCTTCCATGCGAATCACAGCAGTGTTGGCGGTTACAGCAAGCGGCCGCAAGCTGCCACCTCTACTGGTTTGGAAAGGAGCAAACAAAGCTGGGGAGATTGCGCGTCATGGCAACGTCTACGTGGTTCATCAGCCAAAGGCGTGGGTCGACTCGGGCTTGCTTCAACGTTGGCTCGATCTTGTCTTCCCGCCAATCCTAGACACATCTGTGCATGGCAAGGCACTTGTTTGGGATAGCATGTGGGCACACATCTCGAAGGTAGTCAAGGCGAAATGCGTGAAGAAAGACGTCCAGATGTTTGTAATCCCTGGCGGTCTGACGCCATACGTCCAAGCGGGGGACATCGGCATTTACAAGTCTTTCAAGGATCACTTATCCCCCATAATTGACGCGTGGAAAGCATCGGACGCAGTGGTGTACACGCGCGCTGGAAACCCCAAGCCTCCATCAGTTGAATCAGCCGTGGAATGGGTTTGCCACGCGTGGCGCGACGTTCCTGACGAGGTTGTGAAGCGCTCTATTGCAGCAGCTGGTTTTTCGCCACGCTTTCAGGATTGGCATGTGTCCAGACACGATGGTTACGGTGAGCTGTTTTGTGCCAAGTGGAAAGCTCGTGTAGCGACCGATGGAGAAGACGCTGGCAACACCAGCGATAACAGCGTCGCAATTGGTGACGAGTTCGAGGAGTTCACCATTTGGGACAGCGAGGAGTGGGTCTTCCCGTTATCAAAGTTGATGACAAAGTGTGTCTCATCCACATTTTCAATGGCGTTTTCATCCAGTTTACCGCTCTCGAAGTCGCGTTTTAGCTCGCCTAGATGGGCAGCCACCTCACGCTCAATATGGGCTTGCTTTTCAGGACTGACCTGTCGTTTTCCGGTGTGCGTACGCAGGACAATCGTGTGCTTCTCCATGAATACTTGAATCCATCTTGGTGTCAGTTTCGAAGCGATGAGGACACCCTTCGAATCCACTAATGCAGAGTTGAATGGGGCTGTAGGTATCTGAAGCTGCCGGAGAGCTACTTGACGTAACAATGGCGCGTCGCGCTTCAATCCAGCCTTCCGTAGTCGGTCAAACTCGTCAAGGAGCACGGGATACAACCATGTTACCCATGCACTAGGCCGACGTCCTCTGCCAACCAAGCACTTCCGGTTGACTCGAACGCGACCAGATTCTCTGCGGCCAGACAAAACAGTGCTGCCTCTGTTGGATTGAAGATGCCTCTCGTGTTTTTGCCACCAGTCCATAGCCTTGGCTAAGTTTGCTCGTCGAGTTGCCGACTTAAACACTGTCGGAAACTTGTCAATGACCTCGAAAAAAAGCTGCTTGTCGCCATTGACCTACTCTGGTTGTGTCATCCAGCGTAGCACTTTTCTCCGCTGGGCGATGTCGGTAACCACCTGAATGGTAGCACGACGGCCAGATCGTGAAGAGCACGGGCTCTGTTCCGGCGAACGTACAACAAGTTCAACGTTTGGCTTGTTGGCTGCTGCTGATGTTGGTGGTGCTGTGGCGAAGTCGGTGACAACTGTTTGTCGCCCAGGTGTATAGTGCTCGCGCTACCCTTTAGGGACCCGTCCCCCTTCCGAAAGTAGGACTTCCGGACGGAGAACAGGCGGGTACCTCCAAACGAGAAACTTCGTTCGGAGTGGCGTGTGTACCTTGCGTAATCCCCTTCTCGGGCCGTTTGTCTTCGGCGGACCGGATTCCACCTAGTGTGTTGTTAATACAGATATAGAAAATATAAGAGTACTGAGCGCAGATGAATACCTCCGAACGCCGCTCGTACAGTTAGTGAGAAGCAGTGACCTACTAACCAGATCCCCTCCCAGAGTTAAGATAACCAATCTCAAAATACAGAATACAATACACACAACTATCCGTCGCTTATTCTTTTGGACCCTCGGATGGTGGGTCAACACTCCAGTACAACTGGGTTCACCGTTTGGAAGTACTGGTCAACCTCCAAACGTCCCCTTTTCCTTTGACTCACGCACC
>JAIKVD010000779.1:0-15068 GCA_024679075.1 Phytophthora uliginosa
CGGGAGGTCGTCACGGTATCTCATGGAGACGTTCTCGAAGACAGCCGCACCAGTCCGGGGCCAGGCTTCCGAGAGAGACTTTTGGTTAGATGGGTTGCGACCGTGGCCTTCCTCGTCGAGAGAGCCGTAGTGTACAATCCGCTCGAAGCTCGTCATACTGCTCTCCACACGAGTCGACAGCGTGGTCATCCGCTGGAAGCTGGACGACAGTTGGGACGCGTACGTGAGGCTGAGCCCTGCCACCGCTGCACCAACGCTCGATTTCGTGGCTATCGCGAGAAGGGCGACAACGCCGATGATGAGCGACACGAACCAGTCCGTCCGCATGTCGAACCACCTCGCCGCCGTCTGCAGGAGGAAGTAGTTCTTGATGTTGTTGTTGAGCAGCTCCTCGCTGCGAGCGGCGAAGGCGTCCACCATCTTGTACGCGCGCACGGTCTCGATGCCTGAGATCGTCTCGGACATCAAGTTGAGGAAGGGGGATCTCGTGACGCCATCGAGACGCTTCAGTTCCCGAGCCGAGGACTGGTAAACCTTCGCCGCAAACCAGCAGCCGTACCCCACGGGGCCGTAGATGATCAGCACGAACGGGTTCACCGCCGCGCACACGATAAACGAAGACAGCACCTGGAAGATGCAGAGCAGCAGCCACAGCGCCCAGTACGGGAGGGGGTTGTCGACTTCGTCCAGGTCTCTCGAGAATCGGTTCAAGATCCGCCCGATGGGGGTGACGTCGAAGAAGGTCGTGATCGGAGCCGCGATGACTTTGCGCAGATGCTTCCAGTGGATTTTCACGGAGCAGGCCATGCAGATTTCCATGAAGAAGATGCATCGCCCCAAGACGAGAAGCGCTGCGCCCACCACAATTCCGACGTAGACTGCCAGAGAATTGTTCTGACTGAGGTGCACGGAGCCTTGAGACCACTGGCTCAAGAACCAGTCCGAGGAGAAGAGTGTAACCTGCGCCACGGAGAACAGAAGCACGATAGCACTGCACAGGTACCAGCCATTCCACTCGGACGCAGCCAAGTAGTCGACGTACGTTTGCAGACTCACAGACCCGACAAGTCGATCTTCTTGGGTGACCAGTTTTCCTGATGACGTCTTCTTAGCGTTGGGTTCCTTCTTGTCACCGCGTACCACGACGACAGCTTGTGATGGCTTCTCGAGGTCTTCATCTGGGTGTCCACTGCCACCGCGAGAGCAACTCGAGCGTGGCGAATTGAGCAAGAATGAAAACTCTCCCTGCACTTGTGTCAGTGGGCCGTCTCCTACGATGTTGCCATCCGACATGACTAGCACGCGGTCCGCGTACTGCAGCAAATGGTAGTGCGCGTTCAAGACCAACAAGCGCGTCTTGCCGTGCGCAATCCCCACCAAGCCGTCCGAGAACACCGAGTTGGCAACGTGGACGTCCAATGCACTCAGCGGGTCGTCCAGCACCACAAAGTCACATTTGCGAGCGCGATACATGGCACGAGCCACACTGATACGGGCCTTCTGGCCGCCGCTCAGGTTGATCCCGCGCTCGCCGATCTCAGTCTGGTCGCCATGCTCCAGCATCTCAAAGTCGGGCGCTAGTTGGCACGCTGTTATCACGCCGAGATAGTGCTCTGCGTCGAATGGCTCGCCGAAGAGGATGTTCTCACGCACGGTTTGGTTCTGGATCCACGCTTGCTGACTCGCGTACGCCACGTCGCCTCGAACCACGCGAGTGCCGCGAACTTGTTGCATCTCCCCAAGAATGGCGTTGACCAGGCTGGACTTGCCACTGCCGACCGCCCCGACAACGATGGTGAGTGTTCCACGCTGGAGCGTGAGGTTGACGTTGGCGATTGTCGGTGTTGAGGCGTGTTCCTCCCACTGGAAATCGGCATCTTCGAGTGAAATGATCGGCGTGCCATCACTGCGTTCGTCTGCGTCGATACTGTGAGCGCTTTCTCCAGCAGCGAGGAAGTCGGATAAGCGACTCGTGGAGGTGGCAGCTTCTGCGACTGCGACCGACGCATCGGCGAAGACGCTGAACGGTGTGCGGCACGCGTTTGTCAGGGCCAGAACCACGAAAGTCGTCGCGACGTCCAGAGTGCCGCCGAGTAGAATCGCAGTACTGAAGCACACGAGATTCAGCAGCGTGGGCGCCAGGAACATGAGCGCCGTGTTGGCGAGGCGCAGTCGGTTGTACTTGCGCAGGAGCGCGACCTCTTTCTGTCGAATGTCGTCGATCAGCTCGTTCACGAAGCCTTCCCAGCTGTAGAACTTGACGACTCGAATGCCTTGAAGCATCTCGTTGGTCACCTTCAGGCGGTTCGCACTGATCCTCGAAATCTGTCGACGGTAGATGCCAATCGTCCTGGACATGGCGAGCGCTCCGTGGATAAGCAGCAGCATCGATGTCGAGACCACCAGCGCCACAATGACTCCCATCTGAGTGCTGATGAGAACGCAGACGGTGACTAACATCAACGGAGCGACGACGCACCACATGCCGAGTTTGTACGCCGACAGGACGCGATCACTGTCGACTCCGACGAAAGTGACGATCTCCCCCGTGTCCATTGTGCGTCTCGCCGTCGCCGAGAGCCGAAGGATCTTCCGGAACGCGCTGTTGATGACGATCATGCGGGCATTGCAAGCCACTCGAGTCGTGAGGAACTGACCCGCGCTCACCGTCGTGGCACCGGAGAAGGCGACACACCCGAGAAGGGCTGCGAGTGCGTACCCTGAAGAAATGCCCAGCGAATTGTCTTCGTCCCGGAGGTTTTGGAGAATCGCCTTGATGATGAACGGCTGAAACAACATGAGCCCCGCACTCGCGAGGTGCAACACAAACGCGATGCCCCACGTCTGTTTGACGCTCTCCCAGATCGCACGGTTCACGTTCGGCCGCTTCGCTCCGCTCTTCCTTGTGTGAGCGTAAAACTTGTCGAACTTTTCCTGCAGAGGTCGGGCTTGGTCGGAAGTGGGCAGATCCCACACGCAAGTCTCGTCCAGCGGTGACGCGTAGCCTCGCAGCAGGAGGGGGTGGATCCACCACATCGAAAGTCTCGTCCAGCGGTGACGCGTAGCCTCGCAGCAGGAGGGGGTGGATCCACCACATCGTCGCGACCGACAGGAGATTGGCGGTGTTGAGTGGGTTCTCCTTGTCCTGGGGAGTGTCGTCGAAGGAGAGGTATTGGCTATCTGTGCTGTCATCCGTTGCCTTGGACATCGAGTCGAGGAGTTCATTGCGCGGAGCCATCGGTCTCTTGATCTGTTGCGAGTGTCAAGAAGCTGGCAGATTCCGGAATGCACTGGGTCAAGCTGCTCGCGGGTGCAGCGTTGGCTGCCGTGGCAATGGCGTTTCGATCTCACGGTATCTGTGGTTGCGTAGGTCATGTACTAACAGTAGCCGTTGGGCACTTGGAGGTGGCGCATGGGGACAGACCCCATGAAGTGAACAACAAAAGATGGTCAAGCTGTGGTTCTCTGACCCCATCCACACAGCGACGACAAAAAGAATTCAATTTCGCTACCCGAGTCTAGTAACGTCTTGACGATGATGGCAGACCGCGCCTGGGACCAGCGTGTGCAACCTGCGCTTGCTTTGCTAATGGTCTGTCCGCATAGCCCCGTTCGAACACTGATAGTGAGGTATTTAGAGCGCTTCACAACTCCGGACACTACGATAGTTTCTGGACTGCGGATGCTGTCGGATCGGTTTGTTTTACTTTGTGCATCATGGGTTTCGATCGGTGACTGTACATTGATGAGCCAAGAGAGAAGAAGCGGGTAATACGGGGCCAGACATTTGGCCAAAAGAATATGAAAAAGAGGCCTTGGAGCCAACTAAACCACCATTACTGTCAACATATCCGAGCACCGAATTCAGTCACGCTTCCAACACACGCGTGCCAGGAGTGTGACAGTCTTTCGCACGAAACGAACAACGAAAAATGTCCGTTGTCGCCTGTAACGCAATTCTTGATAGATTAAGTCAAGTACATACATGTACAGGAGCCTTTCCGAACACTGAGACTCTGACCACTATAACCGAAGGTTGTCTCTATTCCGGTGCGACAGCTTCCCAACATATCTCTCTCACTCACACAATCAGGCTTCTACAGGAAAGTAACTGCTACAAATAGACCCCCCCCAGAGGCCCTAAGACATTGCACTAAGGTAAAGTAGATTACCCAAAAATATAATACAATCGATAGACGGTAGGAAGGTGGTACATGTATTACTATGTATT
This sequence comes from Phytophthora uliginosa, assembly GCA_024679075.1. Taxonomy (NCBI): domain Eukaryota; phylum Oomycota; class Peronosporomycetes; order Peronosporales; family Peronosporaceae; genus Phytophthora; species Phytophthora uliginosa. The sequence continues at coordinate 4,232 of JAIKVD010000779.1, forward strand.
ACTTCGAAGTAATACATGTTCCAGCCCCACGTGCCTTCGCCCAATACTTCGCGCCCTGTTAAAGTGGAAAGCCAGATACACAGGCACACAAAAATAGGTAAATGTATGGGGAATCACTCCTCGGTCAAGTCCTATCGCGCTTTCGTTGTCGTTGCGTGTGTTCGGCGGCTAAACTTACTGATGGATCCGACTGACACAAAGCTCCGCTATTTTTTCTCATGCTTGAATTAGCTCTCATCCACTTCGTCGGCATCAACTACATGTACATGTACACTGCAAGCGCGATGACCGCCGTCGTCCCGCAACTAGACGGAGTGACTGATTTCGTAGATTTGCCGGACGATATTCGTGTGTCTTCTTGGGTTTTCAGTGCTTGGAAACGGCTGCAACTCAGCTACTTCGGCGGCAAATATTCTATCCATCGTGCCATTGCTCTCGATGAGTACAACAAGAGCGCTTCAGTATTGCGAGTAGTTATGATATGTATTGCTGCACCAGTGCCTATGGTGGCTCTGGTTTTCGCTCAGGAGTCTATCCCGCTTCAAGACCCAAGCGACGGATGGCGGGTTAGCTACGGACTGTGGATTCGAGCTGCCATTCTCGTGTGTGTTGTGATACAAGCGCTGATGCTTCAGGCGACATACCTTATCGAGGGGTTTACAATATCAGCGAGTCAGTTGCTTCTTTTGTTCGTCGTTGTATCGGGTGGAGTCGTCGCTCTAGCAATGCTCGTGGCTGAGTACCTGGTGTTCCCCATCCCGTTCTTCATTTTAGCCATGCTTCTTCCTTCTACCTGGTGTTATTGGTCTCCTTTCGATTGGTTCTGGGGGTCAGCGCTATACGTTATCTACTATCCAGGCGCGACCAAGTGGTCCCATTCGCCGTCATCATTGCTTCACAAACGACGCCCGCAGTCATTTATCCAGTGTACGAAATGGCGTTTCGGCGTACAGAGGGGACTACTCACTACCAGCTCTTGGTCATCTTGCTACTGCCAGTTATAAAGGTCGCTGTAAAGAACATTGTGCTTCGCTGCTCAGCTGACATGGAGGATATGGTGCCCCAGACTGTGATCTTCACGGCTGACTATTTCAACGCCATTTACATCGCTACTTGCATGCAAAGCGCATCGTCCTTTACTACAATCTCGGCCATGATACTGGTAGATCTAGTGCAGACGATCATTATGTTGTACGGGTTGCAGCGCCGTACGAACGATTGTGTCGTAACTTTCTACCAGGCGGTTGACTCCGCTATCTCCAGTGATAGCCTGTTGGTCATTTTTTGCTGGTTGTGTCAAAACCCACAAGGGCTCGCGAAGCAGGACTGTGTCGGCATTCGTCGACGATCGTGTCTACCTCATCGAATTTCTAGAGACGGTGAGCGTGTTCTTGATAGTCTGGAGAGAGCCCCCAACATCGCGAAAGGTCCGCGATCCCAGCCCACACACACAGTTTTAGTTGGCTCCAAACTTACAATTTCACCTCTACGCAAATTATCATCAGCGCTGTCCCGTCCTAAATTTTCTCTGCGGAAAAGCACCAGAGCCATTTTTTCCGAGTTCGGCCATAGTGCAAGTTCGGAAGGACAACGTATTGCGCGATACCCTGGAGCTCCTCTTCACGACGGAATGTCTCGTCACGACTGCGTACTTGGAGATGATTGTTCCCTTCTTCTACTGCAGCTACATGCTGGTGATGGTTCGCCTTCAAAGTGCCCAATACCACACTGAGATGGCGCAAGTCACGCGTGAAAACGTAGCAACCACAGTATTCCCTGTGTTCATGTTCGGACTACTACAAATCGCCTCGTTTTGGGTACTGGCGGTGGTGATCAAGCGCAATTGCGGGATGCGGGCGCTCTATCAGCTCGCGTTCATGTTGGAGACGCAGATGATACTAGTGCAGAGCAAACTCATCTTTTGGCTGATTGTCACGCTGTGCTTTCGAGTGAAACACTTTGGTAAGTAAAACATCGCTGACTCTACCTGAAGTTGCATGACTTACGTCGTTTGCTCTGGCGTTCTTACAGGAGTGGACTTCTCGTTTCAGTTTATTTAAGAAGAGATTTCCACGATTCTGGACGACTAAATACAACCGTAGTACTTACTCAAGACCTCCAACCACTTTACCAGATTCCACGAGTGACTGGAACACCCCGCCCTTCACTTGCAGCAAAGCTGCTGGCGTATCATATTCCACCACCTCCCCAGCATCCAGCACTAGAATCTTGTCGCTGTCCATGATCGTCTCGATGCGATGCGCGATACACAGCACTGTACTGTCGCCCCCGCCGAAGCTCTCCTTCATCGTCTGCTGGATCAGCTTGTCCGACTCCTGGTCCACGTTCGCCGTCGCCTCATCCATCACGATCACCTTGCTGTCTCGGATCAGCGCGCGGGCAATACACAGCAACTGACGCTGACCCACGGACAGGTTCTCGCCCTTCTCCGCCACCTCGTAGTCGAGGCCCTTTCCCCACGCAGCCACCGTATCGGACAAATGCACCTTACGCAGCACTTCAAACAGTTCTGCATCGCTCTTCTCGGCAAACGGATCGAGGTTCATTCGAAGTGAACCGCTGAACAGCATCGGGTCCTGCGGGATGATGGTCAACTTGGTCCGTAGCTGGTGCACCGTGATGGTGGCGATGTCCACGCCGTCGATGAGTACGCGCCCGGTGGTTGGGATCTCCACAACGCGGAACAAAACACTCATGAGTGAGCTCTTGCCGGACCCAGTGCGACCGCAGATACCGACCTTTCCACCACTCGTGACGGAGAACGAGACTCCCTTCAGCACAAGCGGGAGGTCGTCACGGTACCTCATGGAGACGTTCTCGAATACAACCGCGCCAGTCCGGGGCCAATCGACAGAGAGCGAGTCTTTATTGCTCGCTGTGCGCGTGTACCCTTCTTCATCAAGGGATCCGTAGTGGGCAATGCGTTCGAAGCACGTCATGATATTCTCCACCTGAGTCGTCAAGGTTGTCATTCGCTGGAAGCTGGATGTGAGCTGCGACGCGTAAGTGAGACCCAGACCTGCGACGGCAGCTCCCAAACTTGACTTGGTAGCAATTGCTAGAATTGCCACAGCCGCAATAATGACAGATACCAGCCAGTCTGTTCGCATCGCGAACCACCGCGATGACGACTGGAACAATAGGAAGAACTTGGCATTGTTGTTCAGGAGGGCTTCGCAGTGAGAGGAAATCTGGTCCACCATTTTGTACGCGCGTACGGTTTCAATGCCGGAAATCGTCTCCGACACCAGGTTCAAGAACGGAGAGCGTGAGGTACTGTCCAAGCGCTTGAGTTCTCGCGCAGAGGACTGGTAAATCCGAATTGTAAACATGAAGGCGTAGCCTACAGGGATGTACAGAATCAGCACGTACGGGTCTGCGGCGGCGCACACAATAAACGCCGACGACATCTGAAAGATGTAGAGCATCATCCACAAGCTAAAATACGGCAGCGGGTTGTCAACTTGGTCGAGGTCTCGCGAGAATCGGTTCAGGATTCGACCCACTGGAGTCACGTCGAAGAACGTGGTGACTGGGGCTCCGAGCACTTTGCGAATGTAGTTGAAGTGAAGCTTGCCTGAGCACCGCATGCAGATCTCCATGTAGTACACACATCGGATAAATGTCAAGATCAAAGACGCAACGACAATTCCCACGTAGACGGCCATCGAGTTTTTCTGACTGAGGTCTACAGCTCCCTTGGACCACTGGCTCAAAAACCAGTCGCAGAAGAAAAGAGAGACTTGGGCAACGGTGAACAGGATGAAAATCGTAGCAGTTAATACGTAGCCATTCCACTCCGACGCAGCCAAGTAGTTCACGTAGGTTTTCATCCGCACCGAGCCGACTCGTCGATCTTCCTCCACAATCAGTTTTTTGGGAGCTTTGCTCTTCTTTCCGTCTCCTCCTTCATCCTTGGTTAACGCAGATTCGGTGGGTTGTTGCTGTTCTCTTTCTTGCTTCACTTCTCCTTGTTCTGGTTCTTCTAAATCATCCATTATCTTTCCTCGTGGCGAGGTCGCAAGAAATGAGAAGTCGCCCTTAAGCTGCTCTAGATTGCCGTCGCCAACGATCTGTCCCTCCGACATGACCAACACCCGATCCGCAAACTGTAGCAAATGGTAGTGCGAGTTGAGAACCAAGAAGCGGGTCGTTCCCTGCGCAATACCCATCAGACCATCGGAGAACACCGCGTTCGCCACATGCACATCCAACGCACTCAACGGATCATCCAGCACCACGAAATCAAACTTACGAGCGCGGTACATGGCTCGAGCGACGCCGACACGAGCCTTCTGGCCGCCACTGAGGTTGATGCCACGCTCGCCAATCTCCGTCTGGTCACCTTGTTCTAGCATCTCAAAGTCTGGTAGTAACTGGCACGCTGTAACCACGCGATTGTAATGCTCCGCGTCGTACGGCTCGCCAAAAAGAATGTTGTCACGTACTGTGAGGTTCTGGATCCAGGCCTGCTGACTCGCGTACGCCACGTCGCCGCGCACTTGACGCTGTCCACGCAGTTGGTGCATTTCACCGAGGATGGCATTGACGAGGCTGGATTTGCCGCTCCCCACGGGTCCAACCACGACGGTGAGTGTTCCAGGTTGGAGAGTAAACGTGATGTTCGAGAGCGTCGGAGCTGGAGTATCCTCGACCCATTGGAAGTCTGCGTCGTGGAAAGATACGACGGCTTTACCGTGCTCCGGATTGAGCTGGTGCGCGGATTCCTCCACTTCCCCTGCCACCAGAAAGTCCGACAGGCGGCCAGTTGAGGTGATGGCCTCCGACACCGCCACAGAAGCGTTCGCGAAGATACTGAACGCCATCTTGCAAGAATTCGTGAGTGCGAGGATCACGAACGCCGTCGCGACGTCGAGCGTATTGTCCAGCAGAATGTACACCAAGAAGCAGACCATGTTCAGGATCGTGGGCGCCAGGAACATGAGCACGGCGTTGGTCAGACGCAAGTAGTTGTAGCGCCGCATGAGCGCCACTTCTTGGCCTCGAATCTCTCGGATCGTGTCGTTGATCGAGTCTTCCCACGCGTAGAACTTGATCACGCGGATGCCCAGCAGCACCTCGTTCGTGAGTTTCACGCGGTTGGCGCTGATCGTGGAGATCCGTCGTCGGTAGATGCCGATGTGCTTGGACGTCGTGAAGGCTGCGTACATGATGGCGACACTCGTGACGGCGACCGCCAGCCCCACGTAGACGTCCATCTGCGTCCCGATCAACATGCACACCGCGACCAGGATGACAGGCGAGATGAGGCACCACAGCCCGATCGTGTAGGCCTCCATGACGCGCTCGCTGTCGACACCGGCCAGAGTCACGACCTCCCCGCTGTTCATCGTGCGCCTCGCCGTGGCGCTCAGCCGCAGTATTTTCTGGAAGACGCTGTTGATCACCACCATGCGGGCGTTGCAGCCCGCTCGCGCAGTCAAGAACTGGGCCGAGTTGATGGCGGTGGCTCCGCAGAAGGCCACGCAGCCAAGGAACACGGCGAGGCCGTAGCCCGACGAGATGCCGAACAGGTTGCGCTCGCCCTCGAGGCTCTCGAGGATGGCCTTGATCAGAAAGGGCTGCAGCAGGGTGAGCGAGGCGCTGAGCATGTAGAGCCCCGTGGCCACCGCGATCTTGTCCTTGGTGGCGGCCCACAGGGCCACGTTGACGTTGGGGCGATTGTATTTCTTAGTGTTTAGTTTGTGTGCTTGTTGGGTCCATGAGTCATCGAATCGTCCTTGCAGACGTCGAGATTGGTCCTTCTTGGGTAAATCCCACACACTGTCTTCAGTTAACGGCGCCCTGTACCCACGTTGCAGCAACGGCTGCAGCCACCAAATCGTTGCGACGGACAGCAAGTTGGCCGAGTCCAGCGGACTCGCCTTAGTCGTGTCATTCTGAGCGGTGGCGCGAGGGCTTCGAAGCTCGTGGAAGGCGCCAGACACCGCGTCCGGTTCGAGATCGGCGGCGCGGTGCTGAGGGGGCATCTGGCTCCCTCCCTCCCTGTGTCCAGCGCGACTTCAGCCCTATGCGCCTTTTTGGAAAGTGAGGAGCTGCTGAATCGATTACCAATCGCAGGCGCATCATTTCGGGGGCCACTATTCAAAGCGGTGTTTGTGCGCTGTAAAACGCCAGTCGCACTGTAAAACGCCAGTCGCACTGGCTCAGTTTTGCCCAATGAGACGTTTTAAGGTGCAGTATAAGGATCAAGTGTTTGGTGGATGATTGGACTGTGAATAAAGTGACAATTAGGGGGGATCTTGGGCGCGTGCATCGCTCTACAGTACTTCGTTGCAGGGGTCGAATCGCCGCTGGTTGATCTCCAATAGATGCTGCTCGCTTGGAGGCAGTTAGTTTTGATACGCTTTCGAGGTATCGTCGCTTCTGGTGTCGGGTGTTACTCGGACATGGAGCTGGATAGGGAAGAGTCGATGCTGGCGAATGAGATGGTTTGCTTGCTGAAGCCCGCGGCGTACTCTGCGCGATCTCCAACGGGCTCATTTTCCGCACCTGCTGCAGACAGCGTCCGCAGAACGTCACCTTGTGGTGGTCCAGGAAGCCGGCGACGCCGACGATCGCCACCTTCCGCTGGACTCGGCACGCGCGGCACAGGTACCCACCACAGAGTTTGCACGAGTGTCGCTGCTTGCGGCTATCGTTGGCCTTCGAGACGGACGCCGTGCACGTGACGCACACCGGAGGTCGATTGAGTCGAGCTCCTGACTCTTTGGGCGTGGCGTTTCCAGCACGGCGTGTGGAATTTTTCGTCAGCTCGGACCGGACACTGTCGAGGTTTACGGCTCGGGAATTGTTGATCCTGCGGGGGACATCATCAAGGCACTTGTTGTTCCCAGCATGGCTACCGGCTACCTGACCATGCTGAAGTATGCCCACTGCAGCAAGATGAACAAAATATCTTGCTTTTGGCGAAGCGCTACGAAATGGCCAAGGAGTTGAGGGCCCCGGGTCGAGCCCATATCTGTGTCACGTGCTGCACGCCCATCTCGAAACTTCGGCGTGGAGACTACGGAAGAAGCGAGGGCAGCACGTGCAAGCTCTGTACCGGGTACCTGTGTCGTTCATGTCGTATCCAGCGCAAGGTGACATTTACCAGCTCCGACCTTCAGATGGAGCAGCGCAAAGTGTCGTTCTGCGGTCTCTGACTGCAGCAAGCCAGGACCATGAGCCCCTTAGAGGTGATCAAGGATCTGGTGTTGTCCTCGAGCAAGGATAGACATCTGACGACCACCTCGTGCGCCACCCTCGACTCATCTTACGTCAGCTCAACGTCGTCCGAGTACTACCAGTCGGAATACAGTGGCTAGTCAGTCAGCCCTGTCATCCTGCATGTCATAAATGAATTAAGCACGGGTGCACAATAATTAACAGTGGCGAATGCAGCCTCCATACAACCACCTTGAGCCAAAACTCGATACTTCCAACGCTTGAACCCTCCCATCATTTACTCCTCCTTCTCCTTCTCAGCTTGCGCCGCATCAAGAGCCCTCTTGATAACGTCCTTGTAGCAGTGCGGGTGGGTACGCTCGTACTGCGCTTTCATCCACCCGAGCGTCTCGTCGGACTGCTGGTTCAGACTCTGCCTGCCAGCTTCCGAGAGACGCACGGTGTCTTTCGCCGCGGTGACAGCCTGCCTGGCCAGCTCCCACCCCAGCTCGTTCTCCTCCTGCCTGTGTCCCAGCAGCACGAGCGCCTTGTAGAAGGCCTTGACCTCCTCCTCCTTGCCGCGCACGATGTCGATCTTGAACTTGGTCTCCCCGACCTTGAACTGGAGCTCGCAGTCGCGGTCCACGACGCCCGTGGACTCGAACTTGACGTTCTCCACTCTGTGGCTCTTGTACTCAAACCTCTCCACCAGCTTACGCGTCGTCGTGGACGTCTCGGCGCTCACGGTGATGAGCGCGCGCGTCGTGAAGGCGAACTCCTGGCGCACCGACTGCAGCGCGTACAGAATTTCCTCCTCGGGCAGCACGTGCGTGTCATGTTTGCACGAACTCGGTTTGGAAGCTCCTTCGTCTGTGAGTGGTAGACCTGGCAACCGACACGTTCACCGTTCGACAGTTTGACGGTCTTCATGTAGTCGATGTACACGTAGTCACGATTCTTGACGAGAGAAGTAGAGTTGAAGGGGAGGTCAAGCTCGATCCACTTGATAGTCATGGACCGGAACGGGTCTTCCGGGGTGGGTTCTTCAAGCACAGCCAAGACCGCGCCGCCGCTCATATCTTCGACGTACGAGGCTTTGACTCGCATGGTCTCTAGAGTCGGGCTGTACGCGACGAACATGCAGTCGTCGACAGTACCCCAAGTGATTCCCGTCATCAGTAGCGCCGGATGATCCGATACCACACCACAGAGCGACGTCCGAATTGGTGGATCGCGCTCAAGATAAACACGGGTATCATCCTTCGTCTTGATCAACTTCCAATATTTCGGGTCGACCTTGGGACCGCCATCGCTAATGAACATCTCATACTTCAGTACGCTCTGATCGAAGAAGTCGTAGGCGAAATCTTTTAGCTGGGATCGGTCAAGTTCGGAGAGAGCGAGGTGCCCGAAGGGGTTGACGACAAAGCGGTTCTTGCCCATGATCGGAAGTGCGAGTCCGTGTCGGTGAAGGTCGTAAGTGGACAGGAAGTCGGGGACTGAAGGACATTCTACGACCGACTTGACCATTCCTCGAAGTTGGAGGTGTGTTTGCTTTCTTATCCGCCAAATCTGACAACTTGGCAGTCTACCAGTGCAACTTGCTTACGCAATTTCAGCCGTTTCCAGTCTGAGAGAGAGTTGGTTGCCTCCTCAAATCTGACCGCCAGGCCAGCCCACCTCAGCCGCACCTCGAGTCTTCAACGATGCTGAGTAACGCCAGCATGACGTGTGACTTTGAATTTGACGACTCGTAAAGGGGCAGAGGAAGCAGAGATCAGCAGGTGAGGGCGCGGAGGGCCGAGCGGCTGTTTGCTTAGCGTGTCCATGTGTTAAGAGGTCCTCTATTTGTGTTTTTAACGAAAAACTATAGAGGCCGGAGGCTCTGCCTTATCGAGAATCGATCGTTGGGAAGTTCTTGACGATAATTGATGATCCTACCCGGTAGGCAGCCGTCAATTAGCGTGTCCATGTTGGCACCTTATCTGTCTGGGCAAGCTTACCAGTTGCGTCACCCTCCTACATCAACACCATTCGAGAGCACACGCGAAGTCACTGCTTTCCTCCAGCTGCTCAAAGAGCTAAACATTCTTTCGCGCTCGGTGACAGTCGTACCTGTATCGTCACGGAGTTGGTCGAAGTCTGCCGAAATGCGGCTGGTGGGTGGGTTTAACGCCGTCCATTTCAAATGGACGGGGTAGGGCGCTTTGGGGCAGGCACCAACGCATTAGTGGACATGTAGGCAGTTGCCTCTCTTGAGCTCTAGGGTGCACACACGCAATACACGACGGTCCATAGAGTTGTGACGAGTGCACGACCTCGGTCTATTGTCCAGTGACGATTGTACTGTACACACAAAGCACAAGTGTCCACTATTTGGCGTCACCGCCCAGAGGCTGTCAGACCTTCATCCACCCGCTTAATCCGTGACGTGCCATCCTCCAAGCGGAAGCGTAGCGAGGTCCTCGTATAAGAACGCATTTCTTGGGATTTAGTCCAAGCATGCATGTACAGTACAGTACCACGGAAAATGCCGCCACATGTATTATCATAACAGACGTATTCTCTGGATTTTATATCCAGCCGGGCTAATACCAACATAATACATACCTTTCGTAATCCGATATTAGATATGCGTGATATACATACGTTATAGCCTCCTTGATATAATAACCTCTACTGTAAAACTATTATAATAGTATGTTGACCCATCCGTTGAATATTAGGACAAACTACCCATGATAAATAGTATTCGGTAAAAAAAAATAATTACTTTCACATTCAATATTATCTAGCGGTGAAACCAAATATCACCTTGATAAATGATTTATCTACTTCACTTGGACTCCACTCGGGCAACATTGCAGGTGGCCCACGTCAAGGTGAACTTCCTGGGGCACCAAACGAACGCCTCACCAGCCTCGGCCTCAAGGCCAAGGCCAACCCGTTAGTCAACACAGCCACAGCAGCTTGAAGTCGTAGACTCGCTGAGCTCTAAGTGATATCATCACTTTGTTAGGTCGAAAGACCTGGCCGCGGCAGAAAAATTGCAACTTACCAAAATCGGGTACTGAATCATTCACCTGCGATTTAATCATTACCAACATCGGGGGGGGGGGTTATCCGCACATCTATTTAATACAGTAGCGTCTGCAAGATCAAAAATATGTATAGCTTGACCCATAGACATACATTTGCAGGCCTCCTCGCCTTTGCACTCCATCGTCAAAATGAGCTGCTACGGATATACTCCAGATAGACTCGCGTGTGCAGACCAACCATGATGCTTGAACCATCTCGAAAGAAGGCAAGTTCACACGAGATATTCGCACTAATACAATTGCAGTGTTGACAGCTCTCCAAAATAGTGGACACTGTAGTAATAGTATTATACTAGTATTAATACTATCGTTCTGGTTTATATTACAACTTTGTAATACCAATCCAAAGTATGGAAGTGCTTCGTGTGCAGGCACGATAAATATAATCGTATTATATTAGTATATATTAGCGTCGATCATATACATTATCTCTCTTTGATCACTTTTCTCAAACTATATGATATAATAATAAGCCTATTTATTTGCAGAATAAAATACCATTATCAGGAATTAATAGTAGAATTATTCTCGGCCAAACTAATATAGTA
>JAIKVD010000780.1:0-15061 GCA_024679075.1 Phytophthora uliginosa
AGCGTGGGGTGGTATGGCGGCGTGTAACAGACGCGATGGCCGTATTTGGCTGCAATATCCACTGTATACAATGGAGCTGGCCTACAGAACTCCACGAGCTAAAGCAGCGTGTCGATGGTCGCCTTTGGGCTGAATACCATACCAACTACATATTCAATAACATAAATATTCGTTGTTAGTAAATCCGCACGTCCAGCATTAATAAAAACAAATACGCACCATTCTTGCGAAGCCATTCTTGAGTGTCAGCCTTCAGCCAATTTTTGCGTGGGCTCTTGCAAATATCGCGCTTGTGATAGAAAGCGCCGTCCATGTAGATGTTGCACCCACCATATCGCTGCAGCGTGTGGCACAGGTCCTCGAACCAGCGTTCAGCTCAGCATTGAAGTTGCCATGATAATCTTCCTCGCCATCGATCCCTCGTTTTAAGGTGGAGTTCCAGACTCGAATTGAGTTTTCCACAACCCCCCCCGTAATAATAGCCCCGCGGCTGCGAATGATGCCAGCGGCAATATCATCAAGACAAAAATATTATTAGAAATACAGAATTAATAACAATTGCCACCTTAACACCAATTACTTACCGTAACGAATCTTTTCTGATGTCAACCAGGTTTTCCCCGAAACGTGGTTGACAATGCAGAAGGATTCGTCCAGGTAAACCTCAGGCCGGTCGACTCCCAGTCGCACCGAGCCGTTGTTGCCAGGAATATTGGCACGGTTTGCCAACTTCTTGCTCAGATACGCATTTCTGAATGCTACATTGCCTTCAGACTCGGCGTAGATATGGCGAGTCTCACCTTTCAGGTAGTGGAAGCCTAACTCATGCAGAAGACGGGTCATTGTGTCCACGCTCAAATTGACTCCACACCTACGAGCTACCTCAGCAGCAATTAGCTGGGCGGTGGTCGGCTGGGCAGCTCGATTTTGAGCAACAACGAACTCTCTCATCACAGGAGCGAGCTCCCTAGTGTCGTACGTCCTCGGCCGCCCTCTGTTATTCGTGTTGGCCTACACAATGTTGAAATATAAAATATTACAGTTAACTGATAAGTACCCGTTATCATGAACGCCAGCTATATTTACCTCAAAGTTGGTCGTCGGGGACGCGTTGTAAAGCGTTATATCGCGCTCTACAGGCGCAACTGAGCAGTCAAGAGCTGTAGCAACAAGTTCCCTCGTGCGGATACCTCGATAGAGGCCTTGTTGCTTCTGCAGAGTGAAAAATAGGTGGCTAGCCACCACCATTTTTTTCTCTCCTGGACTGTACTCGTGTCGATCTCCTTGCATGTTTAATGAATGACTGCTCTATGGAGGCACGTAACTGTTCTCACGTTGTAGCGAGCACGGATAGCCATCCATCCCTGGTCTCCGTTGCTCGGTCCGGTTACTACTTTGGCCGCTACGATGATTCTAAGGACCGGTAAAAAAAACCGGCCTCATCAATTCTGCAGATAGCAATAGCGAGGAGTGCATGCAGCACAATCTCCGCGGGGAGTAGTGTAACGGGCCTAGTGAGTACCCGTCACTAGCTTACACGTAGCGGTGAGGAAGCGTCCAGTTCTCAGTGATACTGAGACCAAGTATTTAGTCCGAAGTAAAATCAACTCTGTTTTATTATTGGGACCAGGGCGGGGACCCGTGGTCTAATGTGAATCACTCAAATGCAGGTCAACAGCTGATTGGTTGGAATGGGGTCTGGCTCCCCCACTTTCAGCCAATCAGATGATGACATCTTATGTAATATCTGTAAGAGATCTACCTACTTATGTAAGTGGAGGGCCCATTACACGTAGTCACTTTGCACTCAGCTCAAATGCTCGCACAGCGCAGTCGAAGAGAACTGGTGTGCGCTCAGCTACAAATTTTCAGCTCGAGCTGAGATCCACGTTCCTGCTAGCGCCTTGGGTACATGTTCCGAGCCACCCGCGGCCAACGTAACTGACCGTTGTGGTTAGCTGCTGCTCAGCCAATCGGCTGAGAGTGGTCAGTGGCAAGCGCTTGTTGGGTTCTCTATAAAAATCTGGGGAACACCGTCACAGTTTTAACGCTGTATTCCCGGGTTTCATGACGTCCAAAAGATGGGCTAAGATTGTGTCGCTTTCAGACACATACGCGGTCGCAACTAAGCCACGACAGAGACAATGCTCGTACAGGAGACCAGGACGACGAGAACAGAGCGAGGCAAGATGACCCGAAACCTTTAACACGTTTGCCAGTCTAGTAGCTCACAGTGTGACTGATATACGGTCTCTCTCCACTTTGGTCGTAGTGACCGATGTTAATACGAATACCTGCCCCAAAAGCGTCCTTCAAACGTTGGAGCACCTCGCCGAGTACCCAACAACAATCGTGCGCTTGAGCAACACTAAGGTTACATCAGATGAGCACTAACGTAACATTACACGAATCCTTTTGTTTTCGACTAGCAAATGTAAGAAATCGAAGAGGGGTGGCTACGCTGTATTTCCGGGTTTCTTGACGTCTAATCTTCAGCGATATCTTTGAAACATAGCAGATGTGAAATTGCGCTGGAGCTCCGCGCCACGAATTGTATCTTGTAGAAGGACAGCAATCATCTCTGCTTGGTGCTGGCTGTGAGCTCGTTCTTGCCCCGCTTGGCGCCGGCTGTGAGCTCGCTCTTCCTCCAATGCTTCGCGTAGCAGCTCCACACGAGCCTCGGCAACTTCGGCGCGAACACGCAGATCGTCAGCCATCATTTCCCTTTACAAAATGAGGGAATAAAAAAACGGGCTCCAAAAATCAGTAATGTACCGGTATTATCATAAAAAAACAGTACATTTATATAAAGTTACATCGATGTAGCATCAAAGTCGCTTAGAGCATCTCCACCGGAGTTTGAGTAAAACTAAGCGTATATGATTTGGTGATTAAAAGTATAAGATCGTGTAGTGCAGATTTGCGTTTACCTTCTTTTTTGGTACGCATACTCACAGTCAGAAAGTTTTGTGATTCCCATCTAAATTTGCCGAATCGCTTCAATACAAATCCCTGAGTCGCCGGAGCGCCGCATGTTACAGCTACATTCGTACTTAAACGAGAGTCTATACAAACTGTATACGCTCAGGCGATTGCCGACGATTGCGCGGCGGTTGATTGAACCAATCGCCCATGGGAACTTTGACTCGAACCTACAATACAGGTTTGTGAGCAAGTTTGCAAAGAAACCTATACATAGTCGTTTGATGTGTATGCATTCCGTAACAAACAACAAACATGGGCTTCGAAAGGTGTAAAATACAAATACTAAGTGAAATGCATATCATACAAACGCCAAGATAATCCGCACCTCTAACAAATGTCAAGTCAAAAATCTGTCGGTATCGGTATCTTACGCCAAACGGGTAGTACCGTAATGGCAGCTCTCACGGACTGAGAATTCGATCAAATTCAACGAAGAATATTGTTCGATTAGTAGCGCCATCTCCGCCATGCACACCACCGCGGTCATGAACCTGCTGCCGGGCAACCGCGGACGCCGCCACCATCTTCAGCAAAGCACTACTGCAACATACTCATCAATACAACGCAGATCTGTTAGCACCTCAATCACTGCCATGCACACCACCACGGCCACGAACCTGCTGCCGGCAGCCGCAGCTTGCCTTCCGCGGCGCGGACGGCAACGTTCCCTGTAAAAAGCAAAAATGAAGAATGAGGGTCAGACGGGTGGCTGCCATGGATGGCGAGCCCGCCTCATGGGGAGGTGGCCACGTACCGTATTGGTCCGGTCCAGCTTTCGCTGGGCATTCGGTGGTTAGGGGACGTATAGTGTTGGTCATGTCGGCCCTCGCGCCGTGCACGGCAGACGTGTCAGAAATGGAAGTTTTCCATGTTTGCCACATGAATATACCGCCATCCCGGGGCGGTGTGGGAGCCTTACGAACCTTCTCACGCAGTTATTGTATGTAAGCTACACAACGTTATCACAAAGTCGCGCATCGCCAGAAGAAGCTTCGAAATTTGTGAAGTTATTACTTTATTGTTATCCCTGATTCTCTTTCTCTAATGGTTTAAAATTTCATCGCACATTAAAACGTTATACAAACCGGTAATTCGTTTGACGATACGAAACTTCAGCTTACCGCATTGATGGGATTTGATTCATATTCACTTACCTTTGACCAAGAGGAGCATCTGGTGCGGCAGCTTCGCAGCCGCACCATCTGCTCCGTGCGAGTCACCTGTAGTTCAAATGCAAGTATAGTCCCAAATCAGCCAAACTAGTTCTCAATACATTTAATTTAAGGGGAGGGACGCACCACGCGAACGAATTAATCCTATGTCGGCTGCGTAGCAGCATACCCTAGCAGTACTGGCTGCTGTATCTCAGTAAAAACTGACTAATCTACAGTCACGCATTTGACATGGCTACACGTGTAGGCTACTCGTACGTATTTAAGAAGTATTCTTGAAGGAGATGGCAGCAATCGTTTTCAGATGATCCCTTCGCGCAACCTCCATATTTCGTACCTAGATGAGGTTGACGTTACAAGCAACAGCAAGGTAATTTATCATATTCCGAGGGTATTATGCTTTATGGAAGTAACTGTAAAGTGCTTACATCGTTTTCTACTACACCTCTATAAATGGACAACTCTTATCACACATAAATTACCAGGTGATAACGTTCCGGAGAAAAGGACGTCCACTCTGATCCCTTATTAGCTCAGAAATAAATTACAGAGAATTATCCCCAATCCGGTCAAAAGTAAGGACAAATAAAAGGACCAAAAGGTAAAGGCTTACGTAGCCGAGAATTTTAGGAGATACACGAGCTTATTATCATGGACAGGAAGATCATGATTAGATCTATAAGCGATATGTCTGTCATTGTGTCCCCCATTGTCGGTGTTGGCTAGAGCAAGAGAAAATGAAAATCCCTCCTGGGGATGGATGCCATGGCCCTCAAAACCCCAAAAGAACCTTTTAGGGAGAAGAAAGCGCCTCGCTGAGCCAATACGGCAGCTGTGAAGACATGCTTGACCTCATAGAATAGTTATGGGCGAGATGGACTGGCCTAGCCACCTGGCGTGGAAGCGCGAGCAACGAACAAATATGGATCCGGCGATTTGGCTGGATTCGGCGGGCTTACTTTCACCCTCCTTCTGTAAGAATTTATCCCCTCTCTGATCACCTTCAAAACGTTATATGTTACCAAAAATATACCAAAAGTAGCTGATTTTCTGTGTAAAAGCCAATTCTGTACTGTGGATTTTCTGTTGCTGTAGCACGATCCCCCATTGTCCAAGTCGAAAACGCGGTTTGGAAAGTGTAACACATCAATATGAGCTCAGTATGTGGTTTCTGCTGTGAAAGCCTATTTACCGGTAGATCGTTGAATTTGTTATAAATGACACGCGGCGAT
The DNA here is from genome assembly GCA_024679075.1 of Phytophthora uliginosa. NCBI lineage: Eukaryota > Oomycota > Peronosporomycetes > Peronosporales > Peronosporaceae > Phytophthora > Phytophthora uliginosa. The sequence goes on from JAIKVD010000780.1 coordinate 5,390, forward strand.
TCCATCAAGTCTAATTTCCCCTATACAAACTTCAAGTCACTTTGGTCCTTTTTTGCTGGTTTAAGGACAAAAACAGGAAAGTACATCGTATTTAATTGAATGTGTGTACCAAAATGATTGGGGTCATGTGGTTTGGTTACATATTTTGTGATTACACTAATACCGGTTTTGTATCAATTCTTACGAACTGCGGAGGTTTGATGGCCGGTATGATAGTACGAGGTTTTGGCTACCCGTCTCACCCTATGTCCTCCTTGACACTGGTGATATCCTCCCTGCTGCTTCGAGCGGCCCATGCTGCGCCTGCATCATCGCCCCTTTCGATCTCTTACAGTGTGCTGATAGCCACGTCCATTGCGCTTCTCGTCACGGCGGTTGTGGTCAAGAAGAAGCTCTCGGCGCCTCAGGAGGCGACTTTGCCGCCCCGCGCCTGTGTGCTGCAGCGCGACGAGGTCCAGGAGCGACTGGCGGAGGCGTCCACGCAGCAGCTTCCTGTGAACGCTGCCGTGACGCTTAAACAGTCCAAAAATGGGCAAAACTCTGGCTCCGTGCGCAGTTACGACGGTGATTGCGACAGCTACGAGGTGGAGCTGTCCCCAAGTGAGACCGTGGCGCTCGAAGCCTCGCAGCTGCAGTTCCCCAAAGTCTCGGGGCTCTTCGTGTACCCCATCAAGTCCTGCGCCGGCATCCAGCTAGACGAGGCCCAATTGACGCCGAAAGGGCTGCTGCACGACCGAGAATGGGTCGTTATCGACGGAGCGAGGGACAAGTTCGTGACCCAGAGGAGATACCCCAAGCTGGCGCTGCTGCACCCGAAGCTGCTGCCAAGTACAGATGCAGCTCAGGTTACGAGTCTGGTGCTGACAGCCAAGGGGATGCCGGAGCTGGAGGTGCCAGTGGTGCACACTGGGGAGGGGCAGCTGCGAGTTGTGAGTGTTTGGAAGGACAAAGTGGAGGCTGTGGACCAGGGAGACGCAGCGGTGGAGTGGCTGGACACCTTCCTGGGAGAAGAGAAGCGCGGCTTTCGACTGGTGCGGGTCAGGGACGGATTCACGCGTCACACCAAGCCCAAGTACGCGCCCGGACACTCGACAAACTTCGCCGATGCTTTTCCTTTCCTGCTCGCCCTTGAGGAATCGCTGGAGCAGTTCAACACGACCCTCAAGACTCCAGTGCCGATGAACCGCTTCCGACCAAAGTACGTTCGGGCGCTCGAGTGCTGTATGTGTACCAAGACTAATTCGCTTCTTGTTGTTGATGTTGATAACTATCTTTCACAGCATCGTTCTGCGCGGCAGTCCGGCATTCGCAGATGAACACTGGAACTGCATTACAATTGACGGCTTTCACTTCCGCAATGTACGTCCTTGCGCGCGTTGCGGTATGCCAAGCGTGGACCAGGCAACTGGTGAGGTCCACCCGGAGCGCGAGCCGTCTCGTGCGATCGTGCGAGAGCGCAATGGTGTTCTTCTGCGTTTTACCGACGGCAAGGGCTTTGAAGGATACTTCGGCTCCAACATGGTGCTGGAGATGAAGGGTGGGAATGCGAACCCTCCACGGCTGGCCGTTGGCGCGAACGTGAAAGTGCTTACGCTGAAGACTGAGGTCGTAGCCTGAAGGACTCAGCAGGTATAGCAGTTCCTGTGCAAATCCGTACCGTCAAAGTGTATGAGGCCACTCATAAAGCCCACGCGGCGATAACCGCGAGTGTTTTATTGGGTTTCTAGGTTTGGTTATGCTGTATCTTACTGGTACGAAGAGCTTCACTTGACTGTGTTCCCTGTTCTTCTGCTGTAGCGACCTCCGTCGCGTACGCTTGGAAGTACCGGGGGATTCTTTTGAAGACTGTTACTTGTGAGCTCCGCCGACAGGGATAGCGCGAAGTTGTCAGCGCTCAATTCCGACTCCTTGTCTGGGGTTGGTTGGGGTGGCAATGGGCTGAGATCTACTTTCTTTGGAGATGAAGAGGGCGAAGAAGGTAGTGCCAGAGCTTGAGGCTTGCCTTCCGTTTTGTCGTCTTCTTCGCGTCTATTGAAACTGGTTGGGAGAGGATCGATCTTGATTGGTGATGTTGATCTCGGTGACGGCCGTGGGGATGTTGTGGTGATAGCAACAGAGGAAACATTGCTTGGCCGTGGATGTGCCTCACCTTGGGGTTTGTGAGGCTGCTGAGGCGAAAATGACTCCGTAGAAACTGGTGTTTGTGGCTGTAAGAGGGAGTCGGGGATGGGGATTTCTTCACTTAAGGTGCCTGGCAAATTGTCACGAGGGGTTCGAGCTGGTGACGAAGTTGGTGATAGTGTCAATGACCGAGTGGGTGACGCAGTAGTCGATAATACCGAACGCGTGGGTGATCGAGTCGGTGAGTGGGGTTTGGATGATTCTTCGTCCAGAGGTGTAGCATTCTCCTCACCCTCGGAATTGTAGCCCAGGGTGCTCGCAGATTGAGTGAGGCGGCAGCTGGAAGGTCTATGGATGCTGATCTTCTGCAGCGTGTCCAAGTTGAGCTCTAAGCGCTTGGGGGCGTGCCATTTGTCGATCAGTAGTGCAACGCAGTCTGCATGCCGTCGAAGCGAAGATGTCGAGCAGCTAGTGGTTGAGAGATGGAATAGCGCCATGGCCGTGCGTACGCAGACAGCATTGAACAGAATATCTCCGGTTGCAAATTGCTCGAGCTTAGCTTCGAGAACACGTAAGCACGAAAGCACCCGGTCCAGAGATCTCATCGCGTACGCTGGAAGCTGGTGGAGCTGTTGGAATCGGTAATTGGAGTTGGTAGTGCTGCTGGAATTGCCGTGGGTTTCACTCTCGCTTCGTGCATGGACCATTGGATTCCCGTGGGCTGTTGTCTTCGCAGGAGACGGAAGTTTTAGCGGAGGTACAGGTGCTACGTACAGCAATTTCTCGACGAATTGGCTGCTTAGTAGTGGTTCACGAAGATGTTCCAGCCAGTCAAGCAGCAGTATGGCGTGTATCGAGGCATTTGGGCACAATGCCGAGGCCTCTTCCCAATTCCATTCACCGACGTTGAATCCGACTTTGATGGGGAATAGCTGCTCTCGGGTCACAGCTTCAGGGGCTTCGATGACGTCGAAGGAAATGCCGTTGCTCTCATTCAAAGACTCGTTCACTGCTCCTCCAACGAACTGCCGATGTCGCTCAAGCAATTCAGCCGGTCCCGAGGGCGTCGGACGATAGAAATCTTTGGTGCTCTCGCTCGTCCGGGGCCAAGCTTCTTGCTGGCGAACACACAGATGGTTAATGAAAGCTGACGCGACAGTCACAACATCAGAGGATGCAGTCACAGCTCCTTCGACTTCGGCGCAAAGGAAGTCGAGCAGTCTGGGCAGATTCGAGTTCACCGCACCTTCGCCGTGTAGACGGCGATTTTGGTGCTCCACAGTCTCCGCAAGAGTAAATCGGTCGTGTACTTTTGGCAAGGCGAACACAACGCGTGCTGCATTGAGATACGCGTGGAAGTCGTGTACAAACTGGACCTGTCCAGAAGTTTGTACCGATCCCGGTCGGTCGCGACGCACAAGACGAATCGCCAACTCTGGTGGGATGTTGTGCAGGAAGATGAGTGCACACGCTATGGTGATGCCCGTACGCCCATAGCCGGCGTGACAGTGTACAGCTACTCGATGGTGACCGGTGAGCAGGACCGACGCGATAACTTTGACAATGTCCATCATGAACGAAAGTGTGGGCGTTGTCATATCTTCCCAACCGAAGTTGTAAAAGCGGACTGCGGAAATGTCAAGACAAGGAGTTGAATCTGGTGAGTTCGCTGACTGGCAACCGTAATGTTAGTGAACCGATTCAGTTCGTACTGTTTTCAGCCATGAGGTCCTTTTCCGGGTCGTACGGAAAGCCACTGGGGCCAAGGCCATCGCCGCAGTAAGGGTGTTCTCCTGGAAGTGTCAGATTGAACACGGCGGTGATGTTCAGTCTTCAATGGACAACAAGTTCACATTTGTTAGCATTCACGCGATGTATACGAAGTCTTCATCGTGGTTGACGTACTTGTGGAATTGCTCGGCGATTTTGTACTCGTTCATGAGTCTTGAAGACGGTCGCATCATGGCCAACGCGCAATCTGCCACCCAGTCTGAGTGCAGACCTCGCACTGGTGAATCCGACTTGGCCAACGCAGCACTTTCACTGCAACGCTTGCACCGTGCACCGCCGCAAAGTCGACACTTGACTTTGAGCGTCTTCTCCCATTCGCGAGCTTTCACAGGCGACCCCATCTCTCCACAATTGCCAAACCGAAGACTGCACCGATTATTGATCGACTTGAATCCGATTCGTGAAGGCTAAATGCAGGTGAGACTCAACCAGCCATCTCCGCCATCTCCTAAAAATATGGAGAATGGCTACCTTTTCCTAGAACTTGTAGCCATGTGCCTTCAACGGACACGGCACAATTGGAGCGGGATTAGTTTGTAGTGTGCTGGAGGTTTGGCTTTGATAGCTCTGGGGTGAGATCTGCTACGCGCTAAGCCTAAGGCAAGCAAAAATTGCGTCTCGTGCCGATGAAGTCCAGCTCAGGTCGAAAGCCTTCGTCGAACGCACTACTCGGTGACAAGCGTTCGCCTCCGGTGACTGCCAAGCTGAGGCGCAAATCGAGCACTGGCAGCCATACAGACAACGCTGCTGCATACAGCAATTTTGACTATGATCACGGACGTCAAGTGCCGCCATCTCAGCCGCAGATTCTGCCTGTGGGCGGCGCAGACTTGCTGCTTCAACTTCGACAACTTCAGCAGCACCAGAGCCTTGCAGCTTTTTGCTATCCTACACCAGGTCCATCGATTCCTCACACTCTATCGCTTGGCCCGAACGCATACCCAACTGCAGCCTACATGCCTCCGTCAGGACTGCAGCAGCAGCAATTTTTAAGTGCGCCGGGCAGTTCCAGCGCTACTCGCGAATCGTGGGGAGCGCCACCAACTGAGAAAAGCGGCCAAGTCTTGGAGCAGCTTGGCTCAGTGTTGCAACAAATGAAGCAAGAGTCCGAAGGATCAGCGGCTGCATGGCGCGAAAAGCTCGCGGAGACAGCACAGCTGACTGATCAATTAGCGCAGACTCGAGAGCAGCTGAATGTTGCTACGAATAATGAACGCGCGCTCAGCGAGGAGCTCGCTCGTGTCCAGGAGGCGCTCAAGGCATTAGAAGCTGACGCAGCACAGAATGCAACTCGCCACCGCGAGGAACTTTCAGTGATGAATGACGAGGTTCAGCGACAGCAACAATGTGCTGATGAGATCCGTGAAAAGTATGAAGCTGCACTCAACGACGTTCGCACAGAACTCCAGAGTACGTGCTCTCGGTACGAGGAGCAACAGCAAGCACTGCGTGATGAACACCGAGCAGATCTGGACCAGTTTCAACGCGCTCACGAGACGAAGATCCAGGAACTTGAGACTCAACAAGGTACAGAACGCAACAATCTACTTGAGAAATTGCGTGAGCTGGAGCAGGCCAAGCAAGAACTTGGTCAGCACCTTTGGAGCGCTACCAAAGAGCTAGAGACTACTGCTCAGCTTCGCGAGCAGCAGCTTCGGTCACAAGCTCAAGAAGCTCAGCAAGAACTTGCACAATTGCAAGCATCCGCCGTCGCTCGAGAACGCGAGCTTCAAATGAAGGCAGAAGCTCAACGCAAAGAGCTACTTGATGAGCTGAACAAACAGGTGGAAGCTGCTCGAGCTACTGCCAACGAAGAACGAGCTCAAAAGGAAGAACTCAACGCGCTTATGGTCGCTGAGGTGTCTCGATTCCAAGGTCAATTGGAGCAAATGGGCCAACAGCATGCAACAGCACTCGCCGAACGCGAGAAGCTAGCACAGGAGGAGCGTGTGCAGGCTTTGGAGCTGCGAGAGAAAGCTGAACGTGTTGTACGCGAAGCCCAGGAAGAGTTACGAGAAATGCGTGCCGAGCTGCAGAGCATGAAAGCGGAGAAGGTCCGCTTAGAAGCACAGGGGTCCGCAGAGAATGGCACGCTGCAAGAGCTGAACGAACAACTACGTGAGACCGCAGGACGACTGGAAGACTCGCACACCCAGCTCCAGCACCTCTCAAGCCGATGCAAGACTGCCGAAAAACTGACGCGGCAATGTCTTGACCTCATTACTCAAACGCCGATAGGGAACAGTACGAGTTCTGGCGAAGAAGATGGCGACGAAGAAGACAATTCTGATGATAATGAAGACCCGCTAGCACAGTTACCATCGGTGCTTCGAGCGCTCAAGCAGCTCACGAAGGCGTCTGGTGCGTTGGAGCCATTGCAGCTGAAAGTGCTCCGCTTACAACAAGAGAGAGATAGCGATCGTGAAAAACATCGAGCTCGTGAGCAAGAACTGCAAACTCAAGTGCAAAACTCACTGCAAGAACTGGAAACTGCCCGTCGAGATGCTAAAACATTAGCCGAAGAACTTGCACAACTTTCTCAGGCTGCAGGGGGCCAGGAAGCACAAATGACTCGCTCGAACGAGCAGCTTCGTCAGCAAGTCCAAGAACTCGAGCATCTTCGTTCTGTGAGTGCGTCGCAGCTTTTGCAACTCCAGAAAGCGCTGGACGCCCAGCGTGCTCGGAGCACAGCACTCGAATCTGAGAAGCGTGATTTACTGGCTGAAGCTGAGCAGCTCAACGCTAGTCTGGAGGCTCAATACCGGGCAGTGAATGACAAGCAACTAGAGCTTGAGCAGCTACGCGGATCCTATCGTGAGCTTCAACTTACGCATGGCGATCTGCAAGAAACTCATGCCGACTTGGAAGAGAGTGCTCGGCGAACGAATGAACATCTAGCTACGCAGCTCCAGAACGCACAACAGGAAGCGCAGACTGCATTGCATGAGGCCGATGAACTTCGGGGTGAGTTGGAGCGAGTCACTCAAACTTTGAGCGACGAGCGCGATCAACTTGTACGCGCTCGAGATGCTGAGCAGGCTCAGCGCTCACATAGTGAGCAGGAACTATCTCGCGCACTGGAGGAGAAAACGCATCGACTTGAAGAGATGCTCGCCATGCTCACTCAGCTGCAGAATAAGTCGGAGCATCTAGAGCAGGCCCGTGCCCAGGACGCTGAGGTTGCACGCCAGCAACGTGATACCCTCTCGCATCAATTGGCTGGAGCTCAACAAGCCCAAGCACGAGTAGAAAGCGCCTTGGCTGTAGCTGTGCAGGCTCAACAAGACATACAAACACAAACTCGATTCGAGGTGGAGCAGCTTCGAGCTACTTTGACGCCTCAGTTCGCTGACCTCGAGGCTCAGAAGGAAGCTCAAGCTGCAGAGCTGCGCAGATTAGAGGCTGAGCTCGAACGCGCCACACGAAACAAGCAGTCACTGCAAACGGAGCTCCAGCGAGCTGCTGACGATACTCAAGATGCACTACGCGCAGTCGAAGTTGCCCGTCGGGACGCTCGAGCACAAGCCCAACAACTAAGTGAAGAGTATGAGAGACTTCGACAAGAGCTTGAAGCTGCACGAGCTGAAAGCCAAGAGAATGCAGAGCTATCGGAAGAACTACAGAACAAGATCACGACTATCCAAAGCGCAGCGAATGCTACCATCGATGACCTTGTGTCGGAGCTACAAGGTGCGCAGGATGCTCTCGAGCTTGAGCGTGCTCGAGCCAAGAAGGAGAAAGATGGCGGTGGAACACGCTCCCAACTGCGTGAGCTTGAGGAACAACTGCGGTCTCGAGAAGCTCAGCTTCGTGAGGCCCGCGATGAAGCTTCACGCACCCAGGAGCAGCTGGAAGAGCGCTTGAGCGAACTTGAGCTGAGGTTACAACGCACAGCAAATACCCTCGAGAGTAAGAAGCAGGAGTGCGATGCCAAAGCGCGAGAGATGGAATTACTATCACGACGTGCCGGTGAGGCCGAACGAAAATTGGCGCCACTCACTGCAGCTCGCGATGCTCTTCAAGCCAAAGCAAACGAACTGAAGCAGGCGCTGGACGCGAAGGTTCGCGAGGCTCAGGACAGTGAAGAAAGAGCTCGCGATGAAGTTCTTCGAGTTGCACGCGAACGCCGTGCGCTGGAAACCCAACTCGCCGAGCTTCGTGATGAAAGTGAGGCTTCGCGGCAGCAGGTAGCGCGTGCACAACGCGAGTTGCAATCGATGAAACAGGCACTAGAGCGGGCAAAAGGAGAGCTTAGCCGATCGAGTTCGGAGCTAACAGCAGCCACGCAGCGTCTGGAGAGCGTTCAACAAGCCGCCAACCAAACGATAGCCGACGCCACCGCTCGAATGCAGGCAGCGCAGCAGCAAGGCGAACGCACCGCAGTACGATTGCAACGAGAGCTGGATCTGGAGCGAGAACGACGTCGTGAGGCAGAAGTTCACCGAGCCGAGTTGCAGCGAGCATTGCGACAGCAGCACATCCAGTCACCGGCCGTATCCACAGGCTCCAGAAGCGATGACAACCAAGCGCGAGTCAATTCCTCAGACAACTTCAACTCGAGTCCAGAGCTAGCAGATCGACCAGCCTCGAGTCAGTCGTCTGCGGGTACAGCTGAGTACCGCAAGTTCTACGCGAACGAGCCGCTCACTTCGGCTGAGCTCTCAAGTTTGCCCATGGCGGTCATCAAAGCTCAGCTGGGACTCGAGTTCAGCCAGAATAACACTACCACCTCCAAGTCAAGCAAGAGCACGAGCAAGTCGAAGATTCAGCGTCAGCATAAGGAACGCTACGCAGCCAGCAGAGATAACCACACAGACGAAGATAACGACGCAATCCCGCTCCTACCGCTGGAAAAGCTTCCTTAGTACGTACCTCTGCATTGATTTTGGTCTCAGCACGGGGTAGACTCACTCTATATTGCTGTGATACACAGTACTCCCGAGGCTGACGGCCGGGACAGTTCTCCAGACAGCCCGACGGATGTGGTGCCAAGCGATGGCCGTTCAAGCTCACTGAGCTCTCGAAGTACATCGTGGTCTGCTCGGTCAAGTAGCAACAGCCATCTCTCGTTCTCCAGGAACAACGCCGCCTCTCCTGGTACCAGTGCCAACAGCAGTCCGTCGACTCGCAAGAACTCCATGCCAAGCGCCGGCACCAAGAAGAAGAAGTCAAAGCAGTCGCGTCCTGTCGGGCTTCCCTCGGCTTCTGGGACGCCTTACGGCGCCGTCTCCTCCAGTCTGTCGCCTACAAAACACCCGAAACCTAAAGCACGCGGCAAACTCTTGCCCCGCATCAGTCTGCAGTGAAATGAAGGGATCCATCCAACCACGCTTGTAAAAAATGAACACGTCGTCTTGGTCCCATTAGCTGGTTAGTTGCACAACTGCAGCGCGGATTCCGGCGACGTAGGGAAGTGATAAATGTACACGGGGAACGCCACGTCCGTGGGGTCCTTCCCTTGCTCCGGTGCTCGCTCCCTCGCCGGCACGAGGTGCCTCTCGACCGGCGTCAGGCTCGGGATCCGATACAAATACGTGACGACGCGGCAGTTGCTCAGCTTCTCGAGCTTCGGCCGCACCAACCTGCAGTCAATACAGAGCAACTGGTTAGGACGCAGCTGGTCGTGGTTGGCGGCCGACCCGGCCGACCGACACGTACGACAAGCCGCGGCCGATGAGGAACAGGAAGACGACGGTGGCGTCCGCCGGGATGTCGAACTCGAGCGCGTTGGCCTGGTGCACCGTCACCAAGTGGCCCACG
>JAIKVD010000781.1:0-10867 GCA_024679075.1 Phytophthora uliginosa
TATATTATTTATAAAAAGTTCAATAAAATGTATAAAAACTAAATTTATTCCAATACGTTTTCAACAAATTTTTGAAATGAATTAAAAATCATTTCAAAAATTTGTTGAAAACGTGTTGGAATAAATTTAGTTTTTATACATTTTATTGAACTTTTTTGTAATTAAAATTAAGTTTCTTTCATTTTCTTTAAGTAAATAATTAAAATTGATGCGCATCCGGATTCACATCAATTTGGTCTACGACACGCACCCAGACGGCCCTGACGATCATGGAGCTACTCCAAGCCATCCAGATCGACGTTCTCAAGCAAAAGGAGGAAGAAGCGGTGAACCAATTCTTCACCACGGCGGGATTTCATGAATTCATCCTGACGACACCCCCCAATCCCGATGTCATGGTCACGCTGTACCTGTGCTGCCTTTATGCCGAACGTCTGCAAGCCGGAAACGGAACTCGCGTCACCCGGGACCAACGCAGCCGACGGTGATGTCGTCATGGCCTCGGAGAGCAAGGGAGACGGCAACCACGCCTCCGTGACGACGCGCAACAAGCGACACCCATGATGGGCTGCGTATTAGTGTTGGCTGACGACGAGCGCAGCAGCACACGCCCACTTGCATGTGGCGATAGTTGACGATGCACTAGTAGTGAGTGTTGGTAGTATAGTGTAGCTCGTCATAACACTCGAACTGAATTTCTTGCAAAGTGATAAGGAGCATATGTGGACTTCGCGATGATCTCCCAGCAAATCGGGTACTCTGTTTCATGATTTTGCTTCCTGTGTTGTGTGTCTGACCAGTTTTAGATGCATCGTGAGCGCTCCGTTGTACAGACTCCGCTCCCACTTCTGATTCCACTATCTTCGCATATCCTCTCCAAGTCGATCATCACGGATCTATTCGTTTCAAGGAGTAAATAGTGATGGTCACAAGGTTGAAGTCTTCCTTCTGCGCGCACTTCAACGTCATTCATTTTATCAATTGATCACACGCTATGCTTCCTAACGCACGCCACTAGTGGGTAGAGATGCACTTCAGCTTGCTTAAGCGGGCGTTCTTCGGAACGTAGCCACCGTATCTTCGCACTCAATCGCTGATTGTTGGGCAGCGCTATGGGCATCATCTTCTTCTATAGGAAGAGATCAAGCCGCGTCATCAACGTCGGCTGCATCATCAACGCCGTCGCGGTCTCCGGCGTGAGCGCGTCGCTCGGCGAGGACTCGGGGGCATGGTCATCTTGGACCTTCGTGGTGTTAATAAGAATCGGCTGCACCATCACCTACGTGTGCACACGCGCGTGAGTGAGTACTCGCGGTGTGATTCTCTGCATGACGCGGCGCCATCCAGGCCTCGTACCTGATTACCCGCCGCTTCGTGTCCATCTTCACGTCGGTGCTGTCATGCTTGGCGCTGGGCACGGGTCGGAGCCCAACATGTCGGTGCCCGCGGCTCTGGTCGTCCTCGGCGTGATATCGATCCTGCCGCTGCCGCTCGTGGTCCGCCTCTGGGACGAGAACAACTCTGCCAAGCCCATCGCTTTGTGGCTGCTCACAAAACCTGTGTATTTTAATGCCCCGAGAAAGTAGATTGAAATCCGGGTATCAGAAGTGGGGGCGATTTCTGTACAGGCATTTGCAGAATACGAGGAACGTATATGTCTGTAGATCTCGCAACGAACCGACGGTAGCATTTGCAATGACCAAAGCAATACGATCGATGCTAATGGACACTGTTTTGTGTGTGTGGATAGCATGACATTGCGTACTGCACGTGTGAGCCTCTTGCCGACTGGAGCTTAACGTGTGTGTCAATGTGCGAAAATCGAGCTGTACATGAAACGCAAGAGTTGCTAACGTGTTCATGTGGGAAACTAAACACAACTATTAGACTCAAACAGAGTGCGTCGAGGGACACTGTGCTACAGAATATAAATGCGGAAATCACGGATGCAGCAAGGCATTCATGCAGAATTAGCACTCGAGGTTATTTCTGGCAAAGGCATAGCCTTGATGGCGGTCTTGCCAATCGAGAAGGACGAGCTGGTTGCCCAGTATGTAGGCGAAGTGCTTAGCCGAGCTATGTACCTGGAGCGTGAGGTGAAGGTAAGTTGCTATTAGCATTTTGTTATCTGTGATGAGTGCCATCAATGCGGGACATTTGTTTTTGCATTTAGGAAGGTTATCGGACCACGCACACGTACGGTTTGGCCGTGGACACCAATGAGGTGATCGATGCCCGCTACGTAACTGTAATATCGAGCGTTGGGAGGTAGCAGGTGAAACATGTTGCGGGATATTTGCTAAGCGCACTATTTGTGCGGGAGAAGAGATTACCATTATGTATGGTAAGGTGTTCGTGCTGCCCGAGGTGATTCAAACATATAACTTGATGTCTACGAAGTCCAGCAACTAACATTGTGCCTTTTTCAGAAACAGAAAAATTGTCTTTGTAACTCTGCCAACTCCACTGGATTCATGTGAGCTCCTCGGCAATCGGTGATGCTGTTGATGTGGTCATGGCGAACCGGCTAGCTTGGAATTGCTGCTAAAGATCAGACCTTCATCGAGGTCGAATAAACGTGTTAGTTCAATCATTTGAGCATTTAAGCTGTAGTTCATTTCAAAGTTCAGAACGGTGGTAAATGTCTAATAAGTTTTGCTGGCAGCCGGTACCATTGTTGAAAAGCAGTTGATCACTAGCCTCACGTATCCCCGCCAGCTGCGGGAGATCTATCAGCTTGAAGTTATGCTCACAGGCCAAATGACGCTCGATTCGAGTCCTTATCGTAGTTATACGAGCCTTTGCTACGCGTTTTGAGTGAGCCTGATCGACAAGATAACAAGTTGAACATTTTGGCATTGTTGAACACATTTATTAACACATTTGCAAACAATTTAAAATGCATAGGTCAGCATTTGCATAAAAATACAATAGGTGACGGTTGAAGCATTTTGCGCTTGGGTGAGGGTATGTTCAGTCTGTCGTAGCGGATTATCTAGATATGGAAGGTTGTGCGGCTGGATGGGCTAATGAGCATGCTCCTACTTCAACGAACCCATACGAACCTTACGAAGTCATGCTGAATCTAGCCGAGACATTACGCGTTTGCGACGCCATGCTGAGAGCTGTCAGGCCACGATCTGGTAAAGCAGCCAAGGCTGCAAAAGCCGCTAAGCGTATTTTAAGGCGAGTGGCGACTCGAGCAGCTCCCCAATCGCGACGAGAACCAAGTAACCACGCAGTGAAACTTGGGGAGCTAGAAACCGATCGTATGAAGGCTCGGCTAGCACGACACAATGAAACGAAGAGGCGGAATGCAGACACGCAAAGCCTCCCCAAGAACAAGCGTCAGAAGAAGGAAAGTCGTCACGTGGACCCTGGTGACGACGTTAACCTCGAGCGTGACAAGCACGGTATGTGTTATAAGGGGTATTACACAGTTCTTATAGTTGTCAACATGACTAAATGCCTTATTCTTTATCATTGTAGATTTCTTCGCGGCTATCGACGCCCCTCTGTACCGGGTGTGCGGAAGCTGTGGCGAGCTTGCCAATTCAGACGATTCCATTCTAAGACTATACGATCCAAAATCTATTTTTTTACTCCTCTTTGCAATGGCGACGGAGAATGTAAAATTATTCCCGAAGGGCTCGTGACCGGTGACGGTAATGAAGGAAAAATATCGATATGGCTCTGTGAGCGGTGCTACCGATCTCTCCTGGCACGAAAAACGCCAAAATTTTGCCGAAGTAGTGGTTTTAGAATAGCCTCGGTCCCAAGTGAGCTGGATGAATTGAATCGAATGGAATCAAGATTGATCGGATTAGGCATTTCATTCACAACATGTGTAAACCTGTATAGAGATGGCCAGGAATTCACTAGAGGCAATGCATTCAACTATTGGAACGAGCCTGCTGAAATGGTGAGAGAGCTTCCCCGACCATTAAGCAAGAGCGGTGTTGTCTTTCTAGCATCAAAAACCGATAGTGCCACAAACTACTTTCGAGTACGTCCAGATTTGATACGGCGTGCATTGTGCTGGCTTATAGCCAACAACCCTCTCTACAAGCACATTCGAATCTCAGAAGAAAACCTTAGAGAACTAGAAGACAGTAACGTCAACCAAGAAATACCAACAATACCCGTTACAGACGATGAGGTGAACGAACTGCGAGGACAATACAATCACGTTCATATTGAGAGCCAGAATGCCGCTTCTACTAGCATCAAGCCTGATGCCTCTTCGAGTGCATATGAAGTTTGTGAAGCATCTGATGCAGGTACCCCCGGCACAATTGGTGATGGAACTGATTCTTGTGCTCGCGATGGGGTACACTGTGCAACGGAGAGCCGTGATGTGATTCCTAGTACAACCTCCAATGCTAGCGATGCAAGTGAAAACGAAGAAGACTTACTCGAAAATTTGACAGAGTCATTCGAATTAGAAGTCGACCAGGGCAGCAAGCAGAGTGAGATGGAGCATATTCTAAGTGCAATTGGAGTGAATGCTTCAGACCCTAAGAATTCCAACAGGAGAACTACACCGCCGGCAAGATACTATAGACGAGTACAAAACAAAACAACTAATGCAATGCTGTTTTCCAACCTTATTTCCTGACGGATTGGGAGGTTATCATCCCGTAGATGAGAGTGAAAGTAGACTTCATGAGTATACGCTGACAGACTTGTGTGCGCACCTGATGAAGTGGCACGATAGGCGATACGTTATCCATGGAAATTTCAAGTTCTTTTGCATGAACCTAATTCAGCGGCGTCAAATTGATGGTTTGGTTAGACGAGTCGGATTTACTGAGACTCGTGCCGAGGCAATGGAACTAGCAGGCTGTGGACGAGCACAGAATCAGAATAGCAACCAAGGACAGTCAAAGAATGAGAATGAAGAGCTCAACTCTGCGATGAAAGTTCTAGATTCGTTGAAACTATACTTTCGTGTCGTGCGAGGCAGTGGACTATACTGGTCCAATGCTCGTGAAGACCTAATGTCCATGATTGGCAACCGAGTTCTACCTACGAAATGGTCTACATTTTTCTTAACACTTAGTGCGGCAGATACGATTTGGCCAGACTTTGCGCGAGCGTGTCATCCATCCCTAACGCTCGATGACTGCAGGAAGCTTTCTTTTAATGAAAGGAGGAAATGTCTTAATGAGAACCCTGATATCAGTGCTCGTCATTTAGCAGAAGGTTTGAAGCCTTCTTTGATAAGATTTTGTGTAGGAGGGTGAAACCATTAGGTGAAATTGTAGATCATTTCTGGCGTGTGGAGTTTCAGCAGCGAGGCTCGCCGCACATACATTGCTTATTATGGGTGAAAGATGCGCCAGATGTGCTTAAGCTTTCAGAAACCGAAGAAGGTCGCACGGAACTCGCTTCGTATGTCGATAAACATATATCTGTACTAACGAAGACACTCAAAGAATTGGATTCGTGCTCATGTCCTACTTGCAACGCCAGTGAGAGCGACATTCTTTCCTTAAGACCTCCTCCCATTGGGAATGAAGAGTGGGGCTGTGATTTGGCGAGACTCGTGCAGCATGTACAACAGCATCATTGTCATGCTGGTTCGTCCTGCAGGAAAAAGGTAATGAATGTCGCTTTGGATTCCCAAAGAACTTGCAACCTAGAACGCTAATTGAGACTAAAACTGGTCCCGACGGAACACCCTCTTTAAAAATCCATTTAAAGCGTGATGTATCAACCATCAACAACTATTCACCTCATATCCTCTCTTCTTGGCGAGCGAACATGGATCTACAATTAATTGGAAACTCGTATGGTGCTGCGGAGTACGCTGGTGCATATATAAGCAAAGCAGAGTCGGATACACTTCGATTCAGACGTGTAATTGCTCGGATACACTTCGATTCAGACGTGAAATTGCAAAAGCTATTCAGCGATGTGATTCTAACCTTCCGTATCACTCAATTCTGAAGCGAGTAGCAAATGCTACGCTGTCTGTTCGTGAAGTTGGTGCACCTGAAGCAATATACATCTTGCTTAGAAATCTGCCGATGCATAGTAAATCGCGTTCGATCAACAAAATTAAAGTTATGCGTCATCATCTCCGCTACTATCGTGTTGAACCTCAGAACCTATATGACCTTGTTGCATTGGCGAGCGACCCACAGCTTGAATCTGTTCGAATCGAGCCAATCGAGAGAGCGTACATGAATCGTTCTGAGAACGAACTATTTGATGGTATGAGTTGGACAACATTGCAGAAACATTTGAAACAATAGAGTCTATAGCTAATCCAGCGTCTTCAACAGATTTATGGGAGCGTATTGACGGAGAAGGATGGATAAAGAAGCGCAAAAAAGCCATTGTAGTACAGCCATTGTAGTACAGAATACCCCATGGATTCGGCCGGACACTTCAAACCCGAATTTTTGCTTCTCCGAGTTGTTTTTGTATGTGCCGTGGCGATCTTTAGCTAATTTACCGACAACAGATGACGAGTCAATCGCCCGCTTTTTTGAAGCTCAACATTCATTACTAAATGACGAATTACTGGAAGAATCTAATGCCAGACTAGCTCGACAGCATCAGTTGGATTTGTTAAAAACTTCTCATTGTGAATATAGTGTATCAGCCTTACCACCCTCTGAAAACGTGTTCATATCGAATCGCGATAATGACGTTGATGAAGCAGAGCCGGTGGGCTCGCAAGGGTTAGATTATCACAGTAACACGATGGAGTGGAAATCTAGGCACAACTATACAGCAGCGATTGTTGATAAAGCTCGCGATTTTTGAATGCGCATTTGAAGCCGTGGATGAAAGAAAAAAAAGAATCTGGATCACTAAGCAGTATGATTCGTCAAAACGATAGTATGATTTCGCATTATCGATACCCTATTTTTGATAGTGACGATAGTGAAGATATTCGGGACACAGAAGAAATGATGGCTGAGTCGCAGTGGATCCCCTTTGCACTTGCTATGGAGCAATCGAGAAGACGGTTAAAATGCTCACTGGATAAAAGTGAATGCAAGCCCCTGCAAATGATTATAAACGGCGAAGGCGGCTCTGGAAAAAGCTGGTTAATTCGTCATATAGTGAAGGACATGCACAACGTGTTTGGTGAGCATCGCTCAACCAGAAGAAAGTCGAAACGGGTTCTACTTCTGGCGCATCAGGGAACCGCCGCATTCAACATTACAGGAATGACACTATGTTCTGCGCTTTCATTTTCTTCGATTTCAAAATCAGCATTCTCTGTTCCCTACAAATCTTTGACAGAGACAAAATCCGGCCCAGCGAAGCTGAAGCGAATGCAACAACAGTTTAAGGACGTGCATCTGGTTATTATTGACGAGTTCAGCATGATATCATGCGGCATGCTATACTGGATAGATAGGCGAATGAGAGAAATTTGGCCAAGTCACTCCGAAAAGCTGTTCGGAGGTAGGGATGTTTATTTTACGGAGATGCAGCTTAGTTAGACCCCATAGTCCCACATTCTTTGTCCACGCCGCTCTCAAAAATTGCAAACCAGGTTCATCGACGCGGAAAAGAGATTTGGGATAGCATTGAAAGCGTCTGCATGCTTACAAGTCAAAACAGAGGAACGCTCGATCCTGACTGGTTTAATGCACTTCGCAGACTGCGCCAAAAGACACCCACCCAAGCTGACGTAGATCTCTTCAACACGCGTTGTTTGCACGTAGTCGGCGAACCTAAGTGGATAAATAAAGCCAAACATATTGCCTACAAAAACGCAGATGTTAATGAAGCTAATGATAAAAGCATCCTATCAGTTCACTCACCGATTGTAGAAATTACAGCACAGCATTTCGTGCAACAAAGCAATTGACTGCAAAACGCGATATTCCTACAGGAACAGTTCGTGCACTATTGGCAGACGCGAATACTCCAAATTCTGATAATGACAGAGTAGTGCCCAGCAAGCTCAAATTGTGCGTCGGAGCTCCAGTAACGCTTACATTCAATATGGCCCAATTAGCTGGGCTGTGCAATGGGACAAATGCTAAAATTTATGACTTTCTGTTCGTATCTGGTAGCGACTTACCCATCGTGCTCGCGCAAATTACGGATCCGTATTTAGGTCCTTCGCTACTGGATGAGGTACCAAACATTGTTCCTATAGTGCCAAAGGAGATTTCGTGGGGTAAGGCATCCAGTGATCTCCGAGTTTGTTCGACGAGGTATTCCGCTTCGATTGGCGTTCGCTATGACAGTTCATAAAGTCCAAGGGCTCACTTGCTCGTATGTAGTTTTCCATTCCAATTCAATCTCAAACATATCATTTGTGTATGTAGCTCTTTCACGAATCAGGCACCGAAATTCGATATTAATTACGCAGCGCTTGACACTTGAAAAACTAACTGCTACGCTGGAACAAATTGCGACATTCCAGAGCGAGGATCAACGCGTTGCAGAAGCTGTCGCTCAAACAGCGGACGCTGCTTTGTCGGCGGTAGACCGGATGAAGACGGTGGCACGAGCACACAACAGAGAAATGACGCCTAGATGAGTTTTTAACTCTTCACCGAGGGCCCACACGAGACGTTGTGTTGCAGCGTGTAGTATTAGCAATCCCGAGACCCAGCAGGTAAGCTATAATTGTCATTGCTATACTGATGCAAGAGAATTGAGAGGTAACGCTATCTTGCTGTGCTGAATGCACTCAGGTGATTGGGTCCGTACTTGGAACGACCAGCAATCACGCCAGATGCAGATGAGGTCGAGCGTTTCCGCGCTCTTCACCGGAGCCGCTGTCATAACCAGCAGGATTGCGAGGCAAACAGCTCGAGACTCAAAACTCTCGGTTGGAACGAAGGCCACATACGTACAATCACGGTCTAACCGCGTGGTAAGCAACAGCAACACAATTTATCTCATTGTGAGCCCCCGCTACGATGTTATCTAGCCTGAATCGGCCGGTATCGAGATTCGCTTAGACACCAGCACCTTTGCTGTGATACTCCCCTACTGCGTGGACCGATTTAGGAGATGTAGATAACAAACCAACTAGCCAATGCATAATAAAACAAACAAACTAGTAAATGCATTATTCACCACTGCTTTTAACGTGTAGACTAGCCCAGATCTCGGTTCCACTAAATCTTAAAAATCGTAGTTGTTGTAGCCCACGTCCCCTAGCAGCTACTCGCCATGTCAGCACCGTGCTTATAGCTCCTGCACCGAATGAAAACTCGGTTGTCGCTTATCACTGCTTCCGTCCTCACGCGCTGAAGCACCCTCGTAGCGAGGGAAAGTATTACCCGTGCATCGATCTTCCGATACACCAAGAGGAACACCCACCGTGAAATTACGAACTGCATCACACGCAGAAGTCGCCTTGTGCACTCCATCGATAGCTTGGCTGCTGAATGGTTGGCATTGCGTTGCCATCCCTGGCGAAACTTGAAACGTAATCGGGCTCGGTGTGGTCGTGCAGTCTGCCGCAACACATCCACATGCATTCTGGAATGCTTGTTGAGGCGGGCGCAACCGCGCATGGCCTCCAAAGCGTGGAGGAAGACGTAGACAACTTGGGGAGGCTGCGTGGATGTCGTTGCAGCGCACGTACACGCTGAATCTTGACACGTCTTAGGGACGTCGGAGGCTTGCACACT
Organism: Phytophthora uliginosa; assembly: GCA_024679075.1. NCBI lineage: Eukaryota > Oomycota > Peronosporomycetes > Peronosporales > Peronosporaceae > Phytophthora > Phytophthora uliginosa. The sequence continues at coordinate 9,624 of JAIKVD010000781.1, forward strand.
ATCTACACCCGACGTAGACAGAGGTTCTTGCGCACGGTGATCGGAACTATCATCAGTAGAGCGGGATACAGGAGCTTGTGACGTCTTTGTCGCGGCGGCTGCGTCTGCTCTGCTTCGACGTTCAGCGGACGATCTTTTTCAGCTTCACGGCGGCATTCTTCACTCGGGTGAAGTTCTCGTGCATTTGCATCGCGTCCAAGCTCAACATCGTCACCACGCTCAATAGCAGCATCCCCTTCCTTGATCGCGAAACGCTTCGTAGTCGCCGGCTGCAACTTGCGCGCTGGCTTCTTCTTAGGAGTCTGCGATGAATTTTTCTTGGTCGACTTAGTGATTTTTTTGTAGTGGTCGCGCTGCAGCGCGCTCTGATGATCACGATGGCTTTCACACAGCCAATGACGCCCTCCATTGGGTTTAATCGCGCGCTCATTGCTGCACCGACCAGGATACTGACACTGAAGCGGCCCACGCGGCTGCTTTTCGCGACGAACACGCTCCTTCGGCATGTCGTAGGTCTACGCACGCATAACAGCATCCACAGCATAGATCAGCATTAACACACGATGTATAGCTAGCTAGCTAGCGTACACACAGCGCTTACCTCTTTGTGTGCTTCACGCGGTAGTTGGCGCAACGCGGGCAAATGCTACTGCTTTCTTGATTCGGCTGAATGAAATTCAACCTATAACATGTAATATGACCTTTCGGGGGGCGGTGCTGAAAATATTTTGACAAAAATATATTTCAGGCTTTCTCCCTTAGCAACCGAGGCGACTTGTCGGCATGAGGATGCTGCCATACTAGTTATACTCTATTATAATACCGTGTATGAGATCTCCTACTTCAGAAAGATCTCCTAATTCAGAGTATAAAGGCCGTGCATAGTGAACATAATATGGCTCAATTTTGCAAGAAAGATGCCAAAAACTCACACAAAAAGAGCAGAAAGGGACAAAAACAAAATACAACAGTACAACTTCAAGAATCCGGGGTCTGAAGTAGGAGATCTCATATACGGTTGAGTACCAAACCGTTACTGTACCACGTGGAACCCTAGAAAACTTATGTGTGTCGTCCATTCCTGGTACAGATGGAACCCTAGAAAACTTATCCATTCCTGTATTACATGTGTACATGTATTATATTAAAATTGGCCATGTTCAAGAGCACGTACTCAACAGAGATCTTCAGCAGATAAGCTCTGTTGCTGTGCACAACACGGAAGAACTAAGTAACGTTAGAAA
>JAIKVD010000782.1:0-15046 GCA_024679075.1 Phytophthora uliginosa
AGCTAAGACGCGTGGCTACGTGTCCGCACTGCCGCCAGGGCTTCGGGAGCGCCTCGCTGCCCATCCACGTGCCCCGCTGTCGAGCGCTGCTGCAGACCCACGAGGACGTCGAGCAGGACACGCAGCAGAAAAAGCCAATCAGGAGGAAGCAGGCGCCGTCGCTCGTGGATCTGTACGGCAACTGCAAACTGCCTGACATGACACTCCGTGTAGATTGATACAGTACCTAGTCAAACTATGCTTGACCATTGATGCAATGCAACGAATGGTTTTCGTGGCAGGTGCCTCCGGTTCGTGACGAAACAGTTCGAGTCCATCTGCATGGACAAGATCGTGGCGTTCCCCGAGGCAGAAGGTTGATAACCAACTGCTGCCTGCATCCGACGGGCTCATAACGGGGTCTCTCACATCGATGGATATGGTTGCGCTGTTGCAGCGGCGCTGGTCGCGTCCATGCCACTCAACTTGGTGCACCGCATGGTGGTCGCTCTCGTCAAGGACAGCAAACGGGTGCGTGTGCTTAGCTACGTGGTCGATCGAGCACAGCGGAGGGCTGATCCTGGTTTCCATGTTGGTGACGTGTGTCGACGACAGGCGAAGACGAAGTATCGTGAAGGTCGCGCTATGATCGAGACCCTCGAGAGTGCGCTGCAGGGCGCCAGGCGTGACGTGGCTCAGCTCGAGTCTGTGCGCGACTGGGCGGCCATCAGCCGAGCTCGGATGGCGGAGCAGCAGCACGTGTCGGACCGCCTGCAGAGCGAGTTGGACGCTACGAAAACGGCCCTGGCGGTGGCTGAGACGGACAATCAGAAGCTGCAATTGAGGTCTGAGAACGCGGAGAAGAAGACGCTGCGGCTTGATGCGAAGGTGCGTGCTATAGTGATTCGGATATTTTGTGTCATGTGGAAGAGCTTCAACCAGACTAAATGATTCCGGGCTTCCTGTGGGCATGTGCGTGCATAAACGTTTGTTGTTGTCGTTGCTGCAATTTATTGACGTTGCGAATTGGTAGATCAACTCGTTAACCGCTGAAAAAGTAGCTCTGACCAAGGCAGCAAAGGAAGCACAGGGCCGTGAAATGGAAGCTACGCGAAGGCTAGCCGCAGCGAAGAAAGCACCGATACCCAGTGCAAGCAGTACCCCACAGAGTGCACGTCGATCGAACTGGAAAACCGCACAGAATTCAGCCCGTCGATGCTCATCTAATTCGTTATCGCGTGGATCGGAGAACAATGCTAGCCCACGACGAAGTTCTGCGGTAATCGTTCGTAAGCGTCCCCGAGCGGAGGGATCTAAGATCCCATACCCGCCTTCGATGCGAAAGGATGAAATCATGCGCGAAAGCAACCATATACATGTAGATTAGAGCTGCGGCTATCCTCATAAATATCCAGTAGCCCCAGTTGACCACTTTTTGTTGTTGTACTGCATACGAATTAAAATATTTCCTCCATCCATGCCTCGATCTCCCGGCAAGACGAGTTCGCGCACGACTTATTCTTGATGAGACGCTTCATCTTTCGCAGCCACTCGATACTAAAGTCGCATAGGTAGTGTGCATGAAGAAAAAGCGCTATCTCAAAATTCCCTGACAAAATCGCGTAGCCGATAGCTGCCTTCGCACGAACACCAGCGCAGTGGAAAAATAACCACTGCACGACAGAAATGTGTCCTCGAGCTGCTGCCCCATCCATTGCTGAGGCAGTGCACCCCTCGGATCGATTACAATAGAGCCATTTTACAATTGCCAAATGACCATTCGTTGCAGCACCATCCATTGCTGCAGTTGTGCAACCCTCCCATCGATTCATGTGCAGCCATTCAAACGCCCAATACCAGCGGCGGAATCCATTGCTTTTGTCGTGCATCCTGCGGAAGAATTCTCGTGAAACCATTGCAACATCTCCAGATTTCCGTTTGCGGCGGCGGCATCCATTGCAGGTGTGCAGTCTACAGATGTGCGAGACCGTAACCACCGGAGAATCTCGAGTTGCTTGTCGTAGAACTTACGAGACCCCACACCCGCACAACAAGCTGGTGATCCAGGGAGACAGTTTCTTCCGACATGAAAGCGCGCCGTAGCAGCGCTGATCATTGCAGCACTTGTACACCCCTCCGATCGATTTAAGTGCAAGAACTGCACCACCACCTGGTGTCCATTACGTGCTGCTTGATTCAGCGCAGACAGTGTACAGCCCTCGTGACGATTTCGATGTAACCACTGCACAACGAGTAGGTGCCCATTAGCTGCTGCATTATCCATGGCGTCTGTCGTGCAACCTTCCGTTCGATGCTTGTGTAACCATTTCACGACGCTCAAATGGCCGTTGGCAGCCGCAGTGTCCATTGCATTTGTTGTGCACTGCAAATGGCCGAGCTGAAAGTAGACTTCCTGGCCTCCAATTTTTCGTCGCTTTCCCGCGAAAAGGTCAACAGTCTGCAGGAATACAAGCACCTCAAAATGCCCATATTCGGCTGCAACATACATGACAGTAGTTGCTATCGGGCAATCAGAGCTTTTCCCACGCCTTTGCTCGTGGAATAGATCGGAGGCTCGATCTAAAGGATAGCGAGTGAATAACCACTGCACCATCTCCAACTTTCCATGCCTCGCTGCTGCAAACATGGACTCAGATCTGTCATATTACAGTCCAGACGATTGCACGTATACGAGGAGCAACTCCACCACAGAAAAATGACCTTGGGCACTGGCAGAATTTACAGCTTGACCCACAGCGACTGCGTTTTTAATCTTGTACCGAGTCAGTAGCCACTTCACAAAGTTAATGTCCCCAATCTCTGCTGCTTGTTTCAGTGCTAGGCAGACAATTTTCACAGTTTCCCCGTGACCCCCTTTCAGTATGTATCGAATGATCTCAGATCGAAGCCCCCACTCCAGATCAGAGCAGTCCGTAAAACTTAGATTCCCCACCCCATAACCACGCGAGATTGCCCACTTGACGTGCTCAAATTTATTATGAGCAAAAGCAGCGTTTACCACCTCTTCGTTCATCCTTTTCGTCTCCCCGGCGCTCCTTATGCGTTCGTGCAACCACTGCACCACATCCCAATGGTTCCGCTTGGCAGCTTCAGTAAGACTACCATCCGTCCACTCAATTGAACCTCGTCGACTCCCCTCCAGTATTTGCAAGATCCCCAAATTTCCTCGAATCGCACACTCCACCACTATTTCCTGGGTGATTGAACAATTTGGGAAACTGTTCAGCAGCCACTGAACCATACAAAAATCTGCTCTCTGCACCGCCTGCATCAAGGCCTGGGTAAATTGCCACTTGCAGTAGTGAGGTTCAGTCTGCAGAGTTTCGCCAAACTCCACCAACTGCTTTTGGCATTTTGAAGACTTCTGGTCCACACTAAATTGAGGAGCTGCACAGACCCGACGCGGCGGCTTGAGCGAGGGACAAGTCGCGGATGAGGAAGTCCGACATGGTGGCAGCCATGCCGCCTACGTCCTGGACTGGAAGCTTATCACGCAGGATGAAAACCGTGACCGTAAGTTGCAGTAGATTCGGCATGCTGACATGTGAAATTGCCAAATGAGGGAAAGAAGAATAATGATTAATATCTGCGGTTAGGCTGCAGGTTATCAGTTAAGGATCGCCATGTGTGTGAGTACGCCAAAGCGCCAAGGGCGAGTTGATACACACAGCACTCGCGGCATGGCCGAGTCGATCTTTTGACTTGGCCAAACCGCTTTCCCGTGACACAGCTCGCCTACTTAATAAAAGAGATCAACGCTTGAATATGTGATCTTTTAATTAGTCACTCAGTTGACAAGCACGATACAGTGAGATGTGATGGCAGCAGCGTCGCGGGCATTGGAAGCAAATTTGTTGCGCACGGCAGTCATGGGAGACTTGTTGCTAGCTAGTAAACGAGCCCATCGTGCCAAGGTCTTTCGTTTGGCGAGCATGAGTAAATCATTTATTGGTTTTTATATAGAGTAACAGTTATATGCCGGGGAAGCGATAAACCATGGCAACACTTGTTGTGAAGTTAGCAACACCCTCAGTAGCTTTCGTTAAAAAAAACTCTTTCAGTACGAGCCGTAAGATATTAGTCTCTAATTACAGGTCTGTTTTTTAGCTTTAAACTCTTTAGCGCTCAAAACGTGCCGAAATGACTGCAGCAATTTCACATCACTGACCAAGCGCAAAAGAGCGTCCTCGAGGGGACTCGAACCCCCAATCCCCGCCTTCGGAGGGCGATGCCTTATCCATTAGGCCACGCGGACAGCACACACACCCTTGGCTAGAAAAGCCAAAACAAACAGAAACGGGCGATCTACTCTGTCCTCATGGCAATTGGGGGACCCGGACGACGCGGGGGGAGGGGGGGTTCGCAGTTCGAAATACATGTACAAACATAGGACTAAATATCATATATAAAGTCGCGCGTTGCACGAAGAAACTCTGAAATTTGAGCACGATAAAATACGTTGTGCTATACTTAAGTACTAGGGCTTCGCGGGGGCCGAGATACGCGCCAATTCTAAGCTTAATATAATTGCAGTGTTGACAGCTCTCCAAAATAGTGGAAACTGTAGTAATAGTATTATACTAGTATTAATACTACATATCGTACTGGTTTGTATTACAACTTTGTAATACCAATCCAAAGTATGGAAGTGCTTCGTGTGCAGGCACGATAAAATACTCGTAACGTTATTATATATATTAGCGTCGTTTCATATACATTACCTTTCTTTGACCACTTTTCTCAAATTATACTATATTATAATACGCCTATTCATTTGCAGAATAAATTACCATTACCAGGAATTAATTGTAGAATTATTATCGGCCAAACTAATATAGCAATAATCTATTAACGCCATGAAGAGTCTTCTGGCAATTAGTCTTCATTGAAGACTAATTGCCAGCGGTTAGCCCATCCAAACCTAGTAGAGCAGTATTCCTATATTAGTGAGTAATTAACAAGTACTATCGACCATGAGATCGGTGTCGAACAATCTATAGTTGTGGCGCACCTCACCTTCGTTGTTAGCTTCTTTGATCGTCAAAGCTGCTTGTGCGACTTTCCACCGACGCGGGAGGAATGAATATCAAAGTGTTCCACTGGCGCTCGCACGTCACGCCGCAGAAGCGTTCGGACAGAATTGATGAATCAGATATTACTATCATCTCTTTTGCCGACCACGGGCTGCCAAGCCAGCAGACTATCTAGATATACTACAAACCACTGCATATTATCCATTCAAATCTGAGCTAATACTTAAACATTAGTATAATAATATTAACCTAACTCATCATTACCTTATTAGGCAAAATTCAAACTACTATCATCATTAAGTCAGCCGGATAATAAAACATATTTAATCTTGTTTCTAATGAAAAATGAAGCTAGGTACTGAAGCGATTCCCATTGGAGGCTCCAATTTGGAGCGATTCCCTTTTGATTCCAACAATGGCCGGCAAATCTTTGTCTGGGAGTCATCACAGGAAGAGGGGGGGGGGGCTCAGGTCAGTGACAAGTTGCTGCGGGAGTTGCTCTAGCATACGCCCCAAACAGCCCAGCTTTCAAACGGAATTATCCTATCTCTTAGGATCGACTCACCCGTGTCCAATTACTGATAACACGGAACCTAATCTTTGACCATTATTCTACCCCAGATCTGATCTGCGCGCGTACAGTTCATCCGTCGACTTTTCATTGCACTTCAACCAACTAGGTTTTATCGTTTTCTGTGCACTCTCCCGGAGCACCGCTCCGGGTCGCCTATTATTGTGAAAACCGATAAAGATGTCCAGTCCAGTTAAGCTGATAAGGAGGGGTAGATAACATATAAAAAGGGGTACGGCAAATACTAAATCGTAGGATTGGCGATTAAACGTTATATGCAAATCTCGGCCATGAATGCTCTGCTCCCTGGGCTTATTAAAATAGCCGCAGAGGTGCAGCAGCCAGAACTAAGAGCACAAGCAGCTACTACTCGTACAAAAGTTGCCCCGCGCATAATATAGGGGGTATAAGTAATATATGTGCTCATTGGGATTTATATATGCTACAGCTTCGAGTTCGCAGCCGACGTTGATCTGGGACGCCGTTTATATATACAAGCTGCCCTCAGAATGTCCAGCTGATACTGGACATTGGGGCCATTTGATTATAAATCGACGACAATCCGCGATATATGAACAGGGATGGGGAATGCCAAATCGGAGTGACATCCTATTTATATACAGCAAACGCTATTACTTCCGGTACCGTGGTCCGACCACATCATGGGATTTGCAGTAGCTTTATACAGCTTAGAGATGCAACTCTACAGCACGGATGATAATATCTTCTACCTCTATATCCTGCCCGTAGCTAGTTTCTTCCTTGCTCCTCTCATCTATTCCATTGAAAACGATGCCAGTGTGGCGGAAACAGTTCTCAATTGTAGCCTTGCTCTGCAGCTCCTGCCAGATTTCTTTACTCCAGCTCATAGCCTGGAGCTGGCCGACCTTGTAGACGTCGCCCTTCCTAATATCCTCTGCGCGCTTGATCTTCTCGTTCACCCATCGAAGTTGCTTTCTACGATATGCACACTTGACCTCGGCAATAATTCCTGCATCCATAGGCTGCCGGAAAACAGTCGTGTTTGGTGGCAGAAACTCTAGGCGAACGTTAGTACATACGATATCACCAACACTATGCGAGAAAGCATTGTCGACTAGCAACAAGATGTGCCGTGCAGACGCGCGCACGTCGCGATCGAGATTGAGCAGCCATTCGCGGAAAACTTGACCCGTCATCCACGCTTTCTTGTTCGACTTGTACTTGAAGCCGAGCTGAGAAGCCGTGCGCTTCTTGAAACAGCAAGGCGCCCAAAAAGAGTGGAGGTAGGGCGTCGGAGCCGTTGGCATTAGCGGTGAGCGCGACAGTGATTCGTGTCTTCGTCTTCTTCACGCCGCGGGTGCCTCTCGTACAGATGGATCGGGCCGGCGCCATAGCGTTGCAAAGGCCCGTTTCGTCCATATTGTATACATCTTGAGGAGAGTATTGATCAGTTAGGTCCTGTAGCCGCTGCCTACCTAGATAAACAGCAGCCGTGTCAGCGGACGCAGCGTCTCCATGACGCTTCCGATAGCGTAGGCCATGACGGCGCTCAAACCCAGTGAGCCATCCGTCAGAGAAATTCAACTCCCATGCGTCGCAGAGCTCCTTCTGCAGGTCCTGTACCTTCATCTTGATCAACTCTCGAGAGAGGCACACGTTCAGGGCCTCGACGTACTGGATCCACGCCCACAGCTTCTCCTCCAGTACCACTGACGTCACCTCCAGCGGCTTGCGCCCCTTGCCGTCGCCGTACGCCTCGCTCGTGATGGCGGGTGCCTTCCGCAGGATGTCGGAGATCGTCGTCTGGGCGGGCGTCCGCTTGAGCTTGAAGGCCAGCTTTGCCCACGCGGCAAGATCGTGCTGGGTCATCGTCGGGTACTCGGCTGCCTTCTGGATGAGGTCCCGCTTATGATGGATCCTCATCCAGGCCCCCATGACGCGCTGTGGGTGGAGCACAGCTCCGATTCAGTTGTGTGAAGTGGGGCAAGTGGGGCGCGGCAACACCCCATGACGCGCTGTGGGTGGAGCACAGCTCCGATTCAGTTGTGTGAAGTGGGGCAAGTGGGGCGCGGCAACAATCGGCGCGGCGTGGTCCAAACAATGACTGGCGGGTGGCGTAGGTGCACTGCTGCTTCTGCTCCGCGCGCTTCACTGGTAAGCGTGGATTCCCGCCCAAACTCAAATCCTCCCGAAAACGATTATATCATACAGAGGGGGATATGGATTGTGACTAGTACCGGAATTACTGTATATCAAAACAAGAGTTCATCCGCTTAATATGCCCTTAAAGCGATCGATTTGCAAAAAATAGGACATAGTGATCGGTTTTCACAATAGTATTTGTTTTGTAAATCCAGAGCTGTTTCCTTGCGAAGTCGCGGCTTTGTATTTTATTACTTTCCCTCTGCAGGCATAGGATGGACTCTCGCCTTTTTGTACTGGAAAATGTATGCTCAAAGTTGAAGTTGTTACCAGCATACATCACACAGCCGGGCCGACACTGTTTACAAGACCGCATTGCCTCCCAGATGATCAACCCAGCGCCACGAAAGCGCAAAACACGTGCAATAATGTTGAGCAGCGCCTTCAGCGAGCTCTACCTCGACGGAGGTGGCTGTGTTGACCATTCATGGTGTAGTAGTGCGCGGTGCTGGTACCAGACTACCGTGCTTTACGCGCGGCTGACTCTTCAAAGCAGCAGCTTGGGCGCGACAGCCAGCTACCGCAAACCCTACAAATACACTACGTAGTACGCTTCACACGAAGACGTTGTACTGCAGACCAGCCACGACACCATAGCCCTTTTCTAATACTACGTACCGGTAGTAGGTTGTAACAACAGACCCAAGGTGGTCCTCCGAACTGTAGAGATGTTGCGTCGTGGTGTGCGCATACTGTGCGTGGGTACTAGTACTGTACCACGAGTTTAATGTTGTCCATTGGACCGATTCCCGTGGTCTATTGAAAATAAAAGATGTGTAAGATGACGTAATTAAGACTGCGGACCAATACGATGTGATAGCTTGCCGTGTCCTTAGCTAGCCCCGGAAAGGTACAAGTCGCTGCATTCAGCGCTGTGTCGGGGGGGAGAGGCATGTTGCGATGTCGGGACCATGTATGGTGGTCACCAGCAGTCAATCATCCCCGACAATCGCTCTCTTTTTTTCTTTTTTGTTTTGGGGGGGAGGGTCTCATTCTTTTATTTCTTCCTCCCGAGTTATGCTAACCATCGTGGACCTCGTGCTACGTCTCGCCCCAGCTGTCTCAGCGCTGGAGCAGAATACCAACGCCATCTCTCGTTTCATGGGACCCCCACGAAACCTCCCATTTCATGAAGCCTGCCAGTTTGGGTCGACTGCGCTACTTGACTGGATTTGGCGAGCTAGCTGTACTCGAGCCGCCCCAGGTGGTCGCTGAACAACTTCTTGCGGTCGGATCTGCACTATCACAGGTCGCAGTTTACGAGGTCGCTGCAAGTAGCCGCCAGTCGGGGAGATTTACCGGTGGTGAAATGGCTCTTTGCGCATTTCGTGGGGTGTGAAGCCAGCGCCAGTGTGGTCGATGAAGCTATAACGAAAGGATATTTGCTTGTGCTGCGATTTTTGTGGGCACATCAGTCTGCCAGTGAAAGTCAAGCCGCAGACAGCGAACGTTGCATGAAGCGCGGGTGCTCAGTGCGATTTGATGGCGCTGATACTTTCTTGAAACTTGACACACTCCACAAGTCTTGCGAGAATGGGCAACTCGCTCAGTGTCTGGAGGAGGGTCTGCGTCTTGGCGAATCAGACCAAGAGAGTGCCATCAGACACGCTCTAAGCATTGGGGAGACCGAGCTGGCTGAGCGGCTACTACCCCCAGGCAGATGCATATTGGACTATGCTGCTGGTTGTCCACGGGTTGAAGGGATTGAGCTGATGCTGGAATGCGGATATCTACAACGTGATGAACGGCTCGCTGTGTTAGCGATACCGAGCGTGGCTCGCAGCGGACATTTGGATCTCGTGCTTAATATTTCTCGCCTGCATTCTCCGCTTCCGGACAAGCACGAGTGCTGGGTTGACACTTGGATCAGCGCTACGGAGATGGTTTGCCGATATGGACATCTATTACTTCTGCAGTGGCTTGTGGAACATCCATTGGGAAGTGAAGCGTGTGAGCGCATAAAGAACGAAAGAAGATTCACGTGCCTGCTTCCTCCTGCAGCTGAAGGAGGGCATTTAGATGTGATGGAGTTCCTGTACTGCCATGGGCTCACGGGCCCGTACCAATTTCATCAAGCTATGGATATTGCTACCAAGGAAAGCCAGGCGGGCTCGATCAGATGGTTGCTTGAACATTTTTCATATGACGAGTTTCACGTATGGCCCAAGGCGCTAAATGCAAGTATCAGGAATGGGCATCCGGAGGTCTTGCAGCTTTACCATGAGCTGGACGTGCCGCCAACTTGTACCATTTCGGGAGCAAAGCGAAAGCGGGACTGTCGGACGGAGTCGTGGTGGATGTACGCACCTGATCCGATGTACTGGGCTGCGAAGAGTGGTCATCCCGCCATACTCGAGTGGTTTCAAGAATGTGGGACGGCCACTATGGATATTGCTGCGAGCGAAGGACACCTGGATGTGGTGAAGTGGCTCCATCATAATCGGGGGCTAGTGGGCTGCACAAAGAAAGCCATTGATCAAGCAGCCGCGCATGGCCACCTGGAAGTGGTGCAATGGCTGCACGCTAATCGTTCCGGGAGGTGCTCGGACCAAGCGATGATCAAGGCAGCTGAGAATGGCCATCTAGTAATCGTCAAGTGGCTGTATGTGAATATTCCGGAGTCTCGAACATGCATGGCAATCGATAGAGCTGTAATGTCTGGACATTTTCGCGTCGTCTGTTGGCTGCAGTCGTGCTTTCCTGATTACAGGATTGGACGTGGCTCAGTGAGTCATGGCACATTCGTTTCTGTGGACACCCGTGAATCTACAGACACTTTCGAGATGCTGCTATGTCTTCAGGAGCGCTACAATTACGTCTTCACCGCGCGATTTCTGGATGACCTCCGCTGGGAACTCTTGAGGGGTAATTCTACTGGTAGAAATCGTCATATCAAGCAGTGGCTCGATGAACTTTACCCAGGCACTTCAGGTGTGACCATTAAGTCATGATTGCAATTCTGATACAACACTCGAGTTGTGAACGCTGCCGGCAGCTTTCGTCAAGAAATACGCAGTTTCATTCAATGAAGTGACTCAGTGAGCAAACTATGGCTTTCGGGCATTTTACATATTTTTTCTCTCTCAATTGCTATTAACCACCAACGCCATCTCCCGTTTCTTGGGACCTCCACCAAACCTCCCCTTCCACGAAGCTGCCAATTTGGGTCGATTGCACTACTCGACTGGATTTGGAGGGCTAGCAGTGCTAAAACACCCGAGTGGTCTTTGAACAATTCCTTGCGGTTTGACCCGCATTACCACAAGTGGCAGTTCTCGAAATCGCTGGGAGTTGCTACTAGTCGGGGAGATTTACCAATAGTGGAATGGCTCTTTGCGCATTTCTCCGGTTGCGTGGCCCCCGCCAGTGTGGCTGAGGAAGCCAAAAGGAACGGACACTTGCCTGTCCTACGGTTTCTCTGGGAGCATCAGTCGTGTCAAGATGAAGATGGCCAAGGTTGCTTGAAGAATGAATGCTCAGTGCGCTTCCAGCGTGGTGATCTCTTTTGGGCAGTCGACACAATCCAGAAGGCCTGCGAGAATGGGGAGCTCGTTCACTGTCTGAACGAATGCATGGAACTTGACCAACCAGATAAAGAGGCTGCCATTGCGTACGCTTTAAACACTGGAAACTTTAAGCTTGCGGAACGGATTTTACCCACACACGTATGCATCTTCCACTATACTGGAGTTTGCCTACAGGACGAAGTACTTGAGCTGATGCTGGACTGCGGATTCCTTCAGTTTAATGACTATCGTGCTGCGGCAATGTTGCCGATTGTGGCCCGCAGCGGACGTCTGGATCTCGTGCAGAGCGTTGTTCAAATGCATTCTCCGCTTCCGAAGACTCGCCGGCATTGGGTTGGCGCTTGGATTAGGGCTATCGAGATGGCTTGTCGATATGGACATTTGCCAGTATTGCAAAAGTTTGTGGCGCACCCGTTGTGGAGTGAAGCGTGTGAGCGTAAGAAGACTAAAAAAGAAATCAGCTGCCTACTTCCAGACGCAGCCAAAGGAGGGTATGTCGAGGTGATGGAGTTCCTGTATTCCCAGGGACTCGCCTACAAATTTCTTGATGCTTTGGAGGTTGCTATCAAGCAAGGCCAGGCTCCGTCAAGTGCTTGCTTGGTCACCACTCGTGCGACGAGTTCGAACCGTGGACCGAGGCGATCGATACATGTGCCAAGTACGGGCACCTGGAGATCTTGAAGATTTTCCATGAGCTGGACACGCCGACACGTTCGGAGACGAAGCGAAGGCAGACCAATTCGTGGTGGCAATACGCTGAAAAACCAATGTACTTGGCTGCTAAAGGGGGTCATTTAGACATACTCGAGTGGCTTCACGCAAATCACTTGCAAACGTCGGAGCCGTATACTTCTATGGATGCTGCTGCGAGCGAAGGCCACCTGGATGTGGTGAAGTGGCTGCATCGAAACCGCCCAGAGGGCTGGTCGGAGGAAGTCATCTACGTTGCAGCCGCCCATGGCCACCTGGATGTGGTGCAGTGGCTGCACGCTAATCGCTCCGAAAGGTGCTCGAACGATGCGAAGAGACTCGTCTCTATACACATTATCCGTGAGCGTGCGGACATTTTCGAGACTCTGCTGTTTCTTCAAGAGCGCCACAATTATATCTTTACTCCGAGATTTCTGAGGGACCTCCGTGTAGAGCTTTCATGCTTGGCACTTCGCCGTTTAGTGGGCAAGAATTACGACTTGATCCCTCATATCAAAACCTGGTTGGACGAACACTACCCGCTAGATGACCGGAGATTCGAATCCTTCTGTACCGGTTGATTGAACGGACAAACCGATTTCATGTTTATGGTGAGTATTCGAGCGTTGCAAGTGGAGCGTAACGAAGTGCAGCGAAAAGAGGTGGAGTGGACTGACGAGGCTTAGTACTATGTACACTAAGGACCGACATGTACCAGACAACCATAAAGAATATCAGGACGAAACGGGCGCGAGGACAAGCCCAAGAAAAGCAGCTAGTGAGAGTTCATTTAGAGAGTGTAGGCAGCATCGAGCAGCGTCTTCGATCCCCCGATCGACATCCTGCACGGCGCTCGCTCGCAACGTTCACGACTAGCAGCCATGTTCATGCGTCATGAAATCTGCCATCTTCCTAATATTACGTGATTGTTCTTCAGACTACAGGTTCCAGTCTAGTGAGCCTACCTTTCGTCCGTCAAGAGCAATTGACCCCGCACGTTAGCTCACATCAGTTCCAGACAGCATACCGATTCCTACTCGCCGTGCAGCAAAAACTCCCCACGCACGAGTCGGAATCGATTTGTGGGACAAAACGAGATTATCCAATCGACAGAGTCGATTTGAGTCGTTTCGACTCCCGATCAAGGCGGTTTGTGTTGCTTATCCGGATTCGGATGCCGGATTGGATGCTCCAGTGCAGATCTCACCCCTCGGCCAAGACTACAATGGATTCCATAATGGAAGAACCCCCAGACGAAGGCACGCACGGCGATGAAAACCTGGTGGGCAATAGGGAAAATAACGTGGTAGACAACTCAGCTACCTCCAGTGAGCTCAGATCGCGCAAGCGTTCGGACATTTGGCAGTTTATTATGCGCCTACGGCAAAGCAAACCAAGCTGTTCTGTTATGGATTTGAGCGATTTGTTAAACAGCGATTCGAGAGCGAGTTCAGCAAAGATGATGCTGACAGCGCTCTTATTGAGTAGATTGTGGGAACTGCGCAGTCATTCGCAGTTGTCGAGCAGCCGAAGCTCATCGCGTTTTGCAGCCCGCCAACAAAGTCCCAGTCCGCCAAACCATTCGAAACCGCGTGATTGCGAGATGGAAAATGGAAAAGTAGTTGGCACCGAAGATGATTGTATGTTGCCTCGTCGTTCGCGATGTTGGTTCAAGTCGCTGTTCTATTACAACTGATATGTGGACCTCCGCTGCAAACAGAGGCTACATGGTAGTGACACTTCACTGGATTGACGAAGATTGGAATTTTGGCTTCGACATTTTGGGCTTTCGACGGATTGAGTACCCGCATACGGGCCCTAGACTTGCGGATCATTTGCTAGATGTGGTGAAGGCAATGGATGGCGCCCTGTTGGTGACAATCTGGGCTGTCACAACGGATAATGCTAAGAGTAACGCAACCATGATTCGTTCAATCCGAGCCAAACTACCCGATGCAATTCAAGAGCACACACAAGCAACACTTCCTTCGTTTGCTGCAGACACTGCTCTAGACACAAGCTCGGTCGTTGGTGAGCCGCAAAATATGTTTCAAGTTCGCTGGCTTGCCCACGTACTGCAACTTGCCGTCAAAGAAGGCATAAAAAACGCAAGCTTGTGGATGACAGCATCAGAACCGGTCGTGACATCCTCAGAAAATTGAAGGATTCCACCTCTATGAATGAAGAACTCAAACGAATTTGCAGCGTACTGAATGTGAAGTTCCAGCAGCCTGAACTGGACTGTGTTACTCGCTGGAATAGTACATGGACAATGGTGATGTCTGTCATTCATTTGAGGAAGCCCATTGAAGAACTGCTGCGACGCATTCGAGATCGCCACGCTGGTTATAGTGAGTTCTCAATCGGTCCAGACAATCGTCTTGCTGCACCTATCAGTGATAGCGCTTGGGATTCGTTGATCGACTTCTGCAAGTTTTGGACGCTAGTGAAGGCTGCTACTATCATGATGCCCGGAAAAAATCCAACCTTCGGGATGGCGGTGGTCGTCTTCGAGCTTGCATCAAAGAATGCAACGAAAGCGATTCATCAGTCTGCAGCACGCTACACTCCGGATTTTGCAACTGCTTTCAAACGAAACTGGACAAATATGATAAAGCGGTAAAAAGCCGTGAGGCTCAGATTGCTGCTGATCTCAATCCTCGAGCTAAAGCATTATTGTCAAAGGTTATGGATGATATGGCCCTCGTCAAGCAGTCCATTATCGATGAATACGAGGCATGGCGGAGTCTGTGTCACTGATGGCTGACGTCCACAAAAATGAGGAATGGACAGTGTAGAGTGAGCGCCGTTACCGCAGCATTCATGGACTGGTTTTGGCCTGTTGCTTCAGCTGGGCGGCGTTAGTTAATAATATCGTACGGTCATTTAGGCTGCTAGCATGATCAATAATCGGAAGGGCTTCTACGATTTATTGGTAGCGACGTGTGAAATACTAGTAAATAGGAACGTCTTGAGATGGGGGTATGTAGCGGGGCTACACATTCGGTTCACCTCCACCTTAGTGCAACATGCACTAATGG